>QDEB01059480.1:0-17825 GCA_004193795.1 Asbolus verrucosus | reverse complement strand
GCTAGCACAGTGTAATTTATGTTAACTGTTTTTCATTCTTCGCACTTCCTTCTGATAGCTGACGACTTAAAATTTCTTTATAAGGTAACAAAATCCACCTATGTCTTGTTACTACAGAATGATTTGGAATGGTTGGTTGGTATTTGTTGAATGGTATGGCTTTGAATTTGAAAAAATGTAAATCGGTTAGATTCTCTAAACGTAAAAGTCTTGGAAATAACCTTTCTTATTGTATAAATGAAAGGATCTTGGCATATTAATTGATTAACGACTGGATTTTAAATGTCATATGATGCAGTTGTTTCAAAATTTAAAAGATTAACATTATTTTTTAGATAGTAAGGTTCTCTGTGTACGTATTTATTTTATTGTATTGTTGTTCTTTACTTATTTATTGTTTATTTTTTTAAGATTCGTTTTAATCTATTGTAATTTGTATAAGGCTCACAGATCGTAATAAAGTTCTGAAATTATTTTTACAAATATTGAGTGATACAGAAAGTAAGTTAAAATGTCTATGAATATACACTATAATATTTAGGTTTTACTTTAGCTGTCCCACATTAATTTTCGATTTTGTGAAAAAAGAACCTGAAAGTATTAAGAAATTATTTATAAGAAACAAACGTTATAAGAGACATTTAAATTTACGTGTAATCGGACTGCAAATCGTTATAACTTATGTAACAGGACAGTGAAACCACAAATCTAAATGTTCAGTTTTTTATTTCACAATCGAATGAGTATGTTGCTTCAGTGTTTACTCATACTCAAACATAGAAATATAGAAAATAAAAGCAAAAGCATAATTCCATGTTATTTTATTTTCTTTAGGATTATAATAAAATCGATTATACACAGCATAAAACATGTCATTAACGTAGTGATTTGTCGATAACATCAAAAAATATTTCAACGGGAGACTTATTTAAATATAAATGATATATGAGTTTTGCCCCTATTTCAAGAGTGATTTATATCACCCAACCGTCTCCCTTTTAGTTGCTATTTCGGCAACATATTAACAATTTTCTGTGCCAGTTGCTCGTGTCAACACCTATTTAAGTTAAATAAAACATATTACCATGTTCAGTTCGTTTTAAACTAATTTAGAGAGAAAATTATAAATACTGACTGAAAGCCCCCCTACCTAATCCTCTAGAGACAAAAGAGATGTGGAAGGATGTCATTGCCATGGTAACACCCTGCCATACGCTACACTGCTGCAGATTTAAATGGTCTGAAGTGAGATTCAGTCGTGTAACGACTATTACACCGCACTGAAATACCTAAAATATTATATTTACATCGAGAATACGGCCCTAACCCCCGGCCGAAACCGTCTACAGGGTGATTCAGTAATGCTTTTATAGTGTTAAAAGGGGACAGTTCAAACAGGCGCTCTGTCTGATTAAAAGTCGAACGTAATCTAGGTCGATTCCCATCAATCATTAAAAAATACACATTTGGAGTCGCGTATGGTGCATTTCAAGTTTTGTTGAATCACCGTGTTTGCCGAAATGCTCATCGAGAAAATCAAACATGAATGGATCAATTTCGCGAATTTCGGCTCATGTGTAACAATGTTACAATTTATCGCTGTAAAAAAGCCGAAAACACGGGAGCAATTTCGCAATTTAATGAAATAATTTACATAAAAAACGAGCACTATTCTCTCCCCTAACGATGTTGGCGTTTATTCGCGTATGATGTCGAATTGAAACAGTCCCAGTTATACTACAATGTCGAATCGTGGAACAAATTGGGAACCGCAATGAAATTAATTGGCTATTTTGCCGTGTGATCGGTCGAATGTGTCATTAGTCTCGTTTCCAATGTTATCATTTTTGTTTATTTGTTGAGGCATATTTGATAATTGGCGCAATGCGTCTCGCATATTAGCGCTAAATTCAGCCCGGCTCTGGAATGATCGTGCAATTTAGTCGTCGTTTTCAGGCGATAATAGTTTTTTATTTCTCCCTTCTGTTTGAGTAATGTAAACGCATCGCGTTTTACCTTAGATAAAAATTGTGTCGTTTCAGTAGATGGCAGGAGCAATGTTGGACGGATGATCCCGTATATCATGCTTTACGACCTATGTCAGTCTGTGTCACCGTCATATTTCATACCACTTTGCAAAACTTGCAACATCTAACCATAAACATAAATAAAACAATGAAATATCGGCTATTATTAAAGGTGTCTTTTTTGTAGAGGCAATAATGGCCACCTCGCCCTCGCGTCCGGGTTATGAACGGCGTGACTCTAAACTTAATCGTCCAGTATCTCCATTTCGCGGAAAGCGCCAAAAATTGGTGGAGGCGCCAGGTTTCTCAATTATACGAAAGGTTCTCGATTCTTGGGTTTTCGGAGCTTTTGGTTTAGTTATTAATAACTTACCTAGTAACTTTGTTTACTAATTAAGTGAATGCTAAACAAAGCACAAATTTACTAACAAGTTAAACTTATCAAGTTAACTGCTGAACAAACTTTTCATATTGCATTAATTAATTACTAGTTTTGAGGTACGCTTTCGCTCCACCTTTGAACTTGACTCAGTTTAATATCACAACATGTTTCGAAAAAATTAACCATAAAAAGTGCTGCTATACTTCATTAATACAACAGTATTTTTTAGAAATATAAGAATGGTAATAATTTTGAGTGCTTATCCATCTTTACTGTAATAATTCAAATGATATTTTACAGAAAACCTAACTGGACCTAAGTTGAGCACATCTGTAACCCAATCTGGTGAGTTTATAATCACTCTCACTCATGCTGTGATCTTGCGAGCAAAAAGTTAAAAACCTCATAATGTTGCAATCGTTGGACCGAGTTCAATGAAATTTGTTTTATAGGCACAATATATTTGTAATGTGGTCTTTCAAGGGAAGATCAAAGACGAGATTTGACACATTTAACTAATATGATTGTCCTAAATTATTTCCCATAAATATGAAAACGCTTGAAAATTTGATTTCTTAAAAATAGTTTGGGAGCTCGCTGCTCTTTTGAAACATTCTTGCTGGTACGGCAAGAGTGGAACAAGCCGAAAGTAAGTCAAAGTGGAATAAATCGATAGATTTGTCTTTAAGTGCATTAAATGCATGCATCATGTGTTTTTCTTTTTTAACAGTTTTGTTTCTGTAAAAATCATTATTTTTGTTTTATTTGTCATTATAAATATAAAGTAAGTAGGGATTTTTTTATCTAGAATTTAAAATTGAATTGAATCATTAGTAAAAATATGGGATTTTTGTTTAAAAATATTAAATTATTGCTAATTTACCTCTGACTTTAATAATAACGAGGGATTTTAGTATGGGTGGCCTAACATTTCATAATAAAATGGAATCAGAAAGATTAGTTTTAATTAAAAAAATTCTCCATCAATAATAGTTAGTTAATTCAGCTAGTTTTAATTTATTATTATCCATAATGTATTAAACCCATGTTCTGTTCATATAAATTGAAAACAGATGTACAAAGTCATAACAGAGAGAAAATTTCCAGAAAAAGTAGTGATGTTTTAAGAATCGATATAAAATGTGCGAGATTCTGTCTCATTCTCACCTCTTCAGCTTTGAATATGGTTTTGGAATTTCTTACAATGAAGTGAATTTTATTGAGTTCGCGGTTTTCTGTGTACTCTACAGTTTTATGACGTTCAAATTCCCCGAATTCGATTTAGTGGAGTGAAAACGATACAAGGGAGAAAAGAGAAGTTTCGATAGGTACCTATTTTTCTGGAAGAAAAATAATATTTTGTATGATGAGTTGAATGATTCCGAGATGGGTATTTTCAATGTAAATATGTCGCCTTCATACAGCGTCTGGTGCACGTAGGAACACAAACACAGCAAAAGATCCACGTCTCCACCTAGGGGGAAATCATAGAGGTAAAATATTTATATACCCCACGCTTTGAAACAAAACGAGACTTGAATACACAAATCGTCCGACTTTATTCAATTTAGCAACCCTCTGGTCACATACTCGAGAGATTTTCGGAAAATTGTCGAAGCCTTTGTGCGTCCCTAACGAAGTGTTGTTTTAGGAAAAATCTCTGATTCGTGGTGTATAGAGATCGGGCGAACGTGGGTCCGTTGGAATTATTGTTCTTGTTTAATGACTTAGTTGCGTTGCGATCTGAAAAGACATCAAAAGAAAAGCGCTGCCAGCGTCAAGGCTAGACGTCTAAATCAACCGCAACGAGTTTTGTTACTTTAAAATGCAAATGGGTTTTGTTCGTATTACTTATGACAACGGATCCAATTTCCTTCTTCTGCTTTATGTTACGGGTAATGCATAACACACATTTTACCAGAGGATTTTCAGCAACTTTCTGCCGCCTTATTTCGCGATACATATTTAAACATCTTGCCGGAGTGACACTTTACTGGGAGCCTTTCTTGCTCGACTGATACATCTTAATGTTTAATAATCTTGATTAACACAACTTCAACTCCTCTGCTTGTTCCAAAGCGAACGCAAACAAGCCTCGACGGTCTGGCAAGATAAATTATTAAATGCATTCGTCACCCAACTGTTCTGACATCTAACTCTGCATTGAATAAATTACATTGTTGCTCATTTTCAAACCTGATGTTTTAATATTTCCACAAAAGTTCGTATCATAAGGCAGACAAACATTTTTCGTGAAACTTTACTCGAGAACTGAGAAGATCCAATAAAACTTAGACAAAAACTTTTATTAATCTCGAATAGTCTCTGTTTCGTTTAGGAAAATCAACATTATTCCTTAAGTTTGAACTTTTCCAACCATATTATTTTTTAAAAGTCTGGAAGTCGGAGNNTTTACTTGATCTGGGTGCAGAATCAGATGAAGTGGCTCTTCGTTAAAATTAATAAAGTTATGACGTCATCAATATTTTCAAATAGTTTTCGTAACTCAATTTAGAACAACAAATTAACCTTGAAATTAGCAAACTCTTTCCAGATGTTTTCACAATTCGAATTCGTAATAAAAGAAAAAATTTTGATTACGAATCTGATTGTCAACCTATTATAGACCCACAACGCAATTATAAAGTTAATTTTTTTAATTTCATTCTTGACGTTGCGATTAATTACATACTGATGAATGTAAAATACTGTACAACATTTATGAACTAAGACATGAAATTAGGTCAGAAATGATAAAAAATTACAATAAGGATAATAGAGATATTGATGATCTCGAACTATGTGAAGAAATTATAAATTTAGCAATGAAATTACTGGAAATGTTTAACTATTCATGGAAAAATAATATACAAATAAGACAGTTTGATATTGAAAGATGCTAAAAAAACAGATTATGTCAATGAAATGTATTAATTAACAAAAATTTATATAAATATATTTTTCGCTAAAATAAGCTTGGTATAAATCTATTTAATCAAAAAATAAATACATTTTTTAGCATAATCACGTTTATCTTAAATTTGATGTGTAAAAAATGACGATTCACAACGTGCATTAAGCGGTGGCATATTTAAATTCAATATCTAGGTCGCAAAAAACGTTCAGATCTAATAAATCAGTCACTTTTCGCAACTAATATAGTGTGTACAACCACGTCAAATTATAAAATCCAATTCCTTTCATTATCGGATCCGCTAAAGTCACTTACGTTGGCTATATTAAGAGGTAATTAATTAAAGAAATAATTATAAATTTAAAATATTAAAAACGGCTATAAGGTTAAGTCCCGATGTAAGATAATTTTAAAAATATCAGTTGATGCTGGAAGTAGTTTTTCAACGTACTTATAAGGTAAATTATGAAAATCGCCTCATTTGCTATATAGCACGATCGTGACATAAGAAGCAGTAAATAAAAAAAACTATTAAATATCTACACATTTTCACTGGTTGTTTTTTGGAAAGTTGTGGTGCTTTATTTGATTTACTGTCACTACCAGCAGTCACAACTACCCCATTTTTTGTTCAGGACACAATCATTTTAAAAACTTTCCGATCAAAAATGCAAAAATTTGTTATGTTGTTTTTCGGGAAGAGGCACTACAGACGATTAGATTTTATTTGTTAAATGAGTAGGTATTATGAGTTTTTACTAGTTTCTACTCTTTTCACAATACTACATATTTTTGACGAATTTTCATTTATTTCGTTTTCGCTAAAACGGAGTTAGGAAAAAAGTTAGAGTTTAGGCAATAAATTAAATAAAACGTTTTTCCATTATCCAGGCAGACACTTCGTGGGGACCTCTACAGTAATAAAATATTTTGCGAAAAATGTTTGGAAGCAGCAGAAGGGGATTAATTTTATAAATAGTATTGTTTTATTTTCGTATTTATTTTTTACTCGTTACTCATTTTCATTTTCAGCATTAGAAATTTAATATTTTAACCGGGGGTCTTCGTACACTCCACAAGGATATTGTAAATGTATTCGAATAAAATTACAACCTCAAACATCTTTTGAATGTTTAAAGAAATATTTTACCCTAAATAGAACAAGAATAGTAATCATAATAATAACAATTTTCAGGAGAAATTTATACGTCCCAGACTGTGGTGTTATTCATAATTCACCTTGTAAAAAAATACCGAAAAAGTCAGTCAAATATAAATTATTTTAAAAATAAACATGTTACTGTATTTCTATTACATGTTGTTTGTTTTTATTATATGTTAATAAATTGAATTAAATAATTAAACGAAATTAATAATTTTAACATCCCTAGATGTAGGTACGCTAAGAACTGCGTACATATAATGTCTCTTTCTAGTGATAAATATCGGTCATTCCCTGAAAATATTCCACGTTACAAAGAGTTCTTTGTTCTTGACTAATCCGAAAAAAATGAGTAGAAATAATAAAACTGCGAACACAGTATTTGAAAAATCAAATAACGTCCGTCCTGCCGACGTATAATGACACATTTACGCACACAGGAAAAACAACAGGAAAAAATCGCAAACTGTATAAAGATTGGCCAACCGCCAGAAAACACCAGAATTTACTCGCTACATTTCACTGAACAACGCTTTTGTACTAGTGTATGTTGTTTTATGCGAACTGAAACGACCAATGAAACTTTGCTGAAACCATAATAAATCTACCGAAAACCTTAACGCTTGTGTTATTCCTTTTCGGGCTTGCATGTTTTTTTTAATTTATCGACTTACCGCACTCTTTGTTCAACAGACAAATGGGAGAATATTTATCTTACTTTCGAGATTAAGAAGGAGGATTTAATTCATTTTTTTGAATAAATCGTTTGCAGGTGTCGCGATATGCTTGTGCTCTTACAAAAATTTGGTTTTTGTAAAGGTGTCTGCAAGTGAACAATAAATAAGGATTAAAACGAAATTTTTTATACACATTTTTAAGACAACGAAAATGAATTGTGATGGAATTTTATTAATTCTTTTAAGGGGAGCCGTGACGGTGATTTTTCAAAGATCATTAAATTTTATGCTTTTTTTTACGCCTTTGTTGGCATTTCTAGCTTGATTTTGGAACCTACTTGACGAATCACAACGAAATTTTGCGTATAGGTTATGTAATGCCAAAGACCTATATCCTTATAGGTGAAGTCAAATCTACAAAACATTTTGCAATATAAAACGGACCTTTGGTTAATGCAGTAAGCTGAGAATAAAGCACTTTTAAAAGGACCGAATTTAGGTACATGAGTTTATTAAATATTTATTAGTGGTGCCATTTCTTTGAAAAATTGTACCAATGTTTTCTGAAATATAACGATATTGTGCGTTTTTCTTCGTACCTCAGGTAATGTGAATTACAATTCAGAAATAGTCGAATTTCAATAACCTTCTCTAACCTTCTTCCTTAGTTTTTTGATATTTCTTAATTTCGGTTATCTTATTCTATTATGTCGATTTTATATGTAGAGTGATAAGTTTATTCGACAAAGGAGACTACTATTTTAAGTGTTCTAATAATTAATTATGAATCCCAAATTCTGCCTATCTTTTTGTCGATTTATCTGTTTATTTTCTTTATTCTTCGTTATTTTAAAAGTTGCATGGTATTTCAAGAAATTTCCTTATTGATGGAACAGTTGTCGAAATAATGTTGCAAAGCATCATAGAAACTATTATTCAAGACATTTACCTATAAAAATTCATTTTTGGTTCCTATTATTATGTAATTTTATTTTTTTGATTCAACTGATTTCAAATTTTGCGGTAGTAATTTTTTTGATTAAATCAAGCGAATTAGCTAAAAACTTTAAAGAACTTTTCAATTCATAATTATTCCATAAAGTGAGTCTCTCATTTTTCCCGTTTAATTAACAGACAACTTAACAAATTTAATTAGATATGTTTATTGTGTCAAATTAACTTAAATAATCTACTTTAGTCTCATTTATGAATTGGGGGGAGGGGGTGTCTTCCTCAAATCATCATAGAGTAATATAAAATTTTTAAATCTGATAATAAAAAAATATTGTTCGAAGCGTTGTATTAAAAGTAAAAAAAATCGTGATTAATAACATACACTTCAATGAAATATTGTATTAATCCATTTTTGTTTAGGTTTTACCTCTTAGGTGGTGATAGAGAACGTTAATAGGAGTGTAAATATACTTTTAAAATTTTTATGGAGTACATAGTTTTCAAGATATGAACATTTCAAGACAGTACAATTAGGCAACGCTGCAGTGCTGCTTGCACCTTGTAAGTGCACTTATTAATTTGAAACCATAAATGATATGGGCACCTTATTTTTTTGTTGACAGTTGAATATGCACTGAATTGTCAAAACGTGTGATAATCAAATTTGAAACAATATTTTCAGTTTCAGTTTCAGTCGCTCCCAAAAGGAAATACATATTACAGTATTCGTTTAAAGTAAACATTTTGAATCTGAATGAATTCTAACAATCAACTGCGAAAAATTTGACATTCAAAATGTTACACCAGTGACAAATTTTATTTTGTGGTAACCATTGCGACAACAAATTTTGAGTGCACTGTTGCCGACTGTTGCTAAATGTTGATATTTCTTGCTTTATTATTTAATAGTTGTAAGGTATTAACAAAGAAAATTTCACATGCGTGCATCTTCAGCCTCTTATTAATAAAAACATAAAATCTGATTAATAATAATCAGTCTCAAAGTCACATCTTTCAAAAGCCTATAATTTAGGTAAAGAAAGCATGTGGAAAATTTGTGTTTGCATTTTTGAAAACTACCAAATTTTCCTAAAGACCCCTCGAATGATGGTGCGGTTCTTTTGAATCATACTGTATACGTGTAGATTTATTCTGGATTTGTGTGCTAGAATGCGAATTTGACATTTTTACTTTTTTGGCAATCAAGTAATCTCATCAATATACTTTAAACAGTGGTGTAGGTATACCAGAATTATAGGCGAGAGATTTCCACAGCACACTAGGATCTTAGAAACATTTATAATAATAATATATATAATAATAATATTATGTACAATAGTACGAGAATGTAGGCTTGATTTTTTTTCTTTCTCATTTCGTTTCTTAGAAAACGTTTTTGATTTTTCGGTCGAAACTATCTTACAGAAATTTGGTGTACAGCTTATATGTATATTATACATGTACATATTTTGAAAATTTCCTCGATTTATTGTCATACCGTGAATCTATCTGATAAATTTGTCCTGCTAATCACATTTTACCAATGCTCCAATCTCGTAGTTCAGTCAACAGAGTCAGAAGTCGCAATGAAAACCTGAAGATTTAGGATTGCTTTTGTACTGCAACCGTTCTATCCTGATGTTTCACCATAAATCATGAATTCCTGTATGATATATTTGTAGATTTAGCCATGGAAAAGATTTATGGACAGAAGAGAGAAGCTATTTTTCTCATACAATAGAAATTATCTAGAATTGCATTCCGATTTTTGTATTACGAGATTGGCGCAATGATAAAATTTGATCAGCGTTTTAGACTGATATAACCATCAGAGAGTATTGGAGTGATTATCATTTACCTATACGAAATGTGCTTTCTTCTTCGGAATGTATAGAAACAAGGGTTCATACTAACTGTCTTATTACGTGAGTGGATTGTGTCGTCAAGGAAGCTAGTGTGAGTTATAGATGGTCGGAGCGTAAAATTTTGGTGTGCAGGTACACTCTCTGGTCGGATGTCGGCTGAAGGAGTGTGATTAGCGCGTCTTTCAGTGGAGGCGATAATAAATCGATATATGGGTTGGTATTTATTACGGTGAGCAAGTTGACGTGAGACAACGACTTGCCATTATTTCACCTCCCATTTAGCAACATCTGCCGCAAATTTATACCCATCAATCCGTAGCATGTAATAATGAAAAGTGCCTGGGGCAAATTGATTTTCTATCGGAATAACTTTAAATTACGAGTGCATTCTGTGTGATCGAGGAGCAGTGTGTAGGTATTAGAAGAGTCGGGATGCAGACAGGTTGACTCTAATAGAATGAGAGTGTTTACAAATTATTGGCAATTTCGCTCCATCTCTGGGTGAAGTTATTGGATTCACTGAACTTTAATAACTGTCTTGATTTATCGTTAGGAAAACGTTCTTCCGTGTGGCATCGGATAAAGGTTTGATGGAACCCGAGATAAAACTTATCTCCTTCATCTAACGTATAGGAGCACGCTGCATCTCCACAACATATCGCAAGAAATAACGTTTCGTTTAAATCATTTTCCTGGACTCGAGCAATATTTCAAACTTCTCAGACGCTATTTGGCTTCGTAGATTATTACGTTTGCTTTAGATATTTATACCTGCACAGAAAATAATGTTATTTACTCCTGGATATTTGCCGTACAAACAGCGAAAATTCAATTTTATGACGTGCCTTCCAAGGCTCCAGTTTTTTCCAAATACACTCGCAAAAAAATTAATAAAGCCGGCAAGACCGTGTTTATATTTAATCAACGTATAATTTCCTACGTTCCTCTCATCAAAATTCTCTCCCACACGCACTTCTTATTTTTTTTCTCAAGCGAACTCCGGATAAGAAACAACACATGACGCCGAAAGAAATTAGCAAAGGAACAAAGCTTATGAGAGGAAATGGTAAAAATATAGAGATCTGAGTGAGAACCGCCATGAATTATTCAGTTTCAGTCTTTGGTTTGGAGTGGAGTTTGGATTTGTTCATGTATTGACAGAGACTTGAGGAGGAACGCCAATCGCATGTCGTTTCTTGAATTGTAATAAACAAGCCCGAACTCATCCACGCAGCTTTTCAGCTTTTCTCATTACGGAAAAACTGCCTCGAAAGTTCGGTTTTTAAGTACACCCCGAAGATATTGATTCGCTAAAAGCAATCTTTTCATTATTACTTTTCTTATTCATTTTTTTTGCAGCAGGTTTGTAGAATGTAAATAAAATCTATGAAATATTCATTTTTTTAATTATTCATTTAGTTATATACCAAGTAAATGCATATTTTTGCGTAATTTCTTTTAATTTTGATACATATTCTGTTCCAGCTTCTTCATGTAGTTTCCTTCAAGTTGCTTGTGATAATTTTCAATTCATGGCTTTTCTTCATTAGTATTCAGTTTACTCTTGTCGTCCTTTCTCTTATTTTCGTAATGTATTAATTCTAAGATCCCTTGTCACTCTCTTTGCTTTTGAATTACGCATAACACCACTGGTTTTATTTTTATTTGTTTTCCTTTCTAATGTTAACATAGTATTTCGTTGCTTGAAGGGTCATTTTTCTTTATTCATAATTTATAACTCAAAATGTTTTAGTTCTAATTTTCCATTTAATTATACATTGTTTATGATGTGAGAACAAAAGGAGATATATATTTTATAAAAAATTAAAACAGATATTATTTCAAGACCTTGTGTACCTCCATTATCATTAATTTTATACAGAAATCATTATTAACCACTAACTTTTAAATCTGATGCGAGTCAGAGTCAGGTTTGATTCATTAATGTTTTCTAAAGAAGCTACTCAATCACTTGAAAAACGTTTGAGATCTTATCTATAGCAGCTTCAACCTCTTTTCAAAAGTATTTAATCAAAAACTGTAACACGTACCAGTTCTATCAATTTATTTTATTGTTCTGAATCAGCTTCCGATGAAGCTTAGACGGTAAATTTCGGTTTCAGTTTAATGAAAATTTAATAATGTGCAGAATCGTAAAATATTCACTTGATATTTTCTGAAAAAACAAACAATTTGTTTCTTTTCCTGTTTTAAGACACAAAAATGTTTTTTGAAATCGTTGGTTATTGACTTGCTCTTAACCTTGATTATTTACTTTTACAATTCAAATGTTTTTTTTTATAAATTTTTGGAATTAGACAAAACTTTTATGCAACTTTTTTTTGCCATTTTCAAAATAACATTTTTTTAAATCTGTCTAACATTATATGAGATAATAAATTGATTTCTGTCGACCTCAGAATATTCTCAGAATAATTTTGAAAATTTTTTTCCCCTTACCTTTTCAGAGATTGTAAAACGCTTTCTTTATATTTAATGATAATATTATTTTATATTGTGGTAAATCTTTCAAATATTATCTAAATTATCAAAATATGATCATTTAATATAATGACATTAATAATGTGAACATTATTAATAATTTTTTCTTTTATTTTGACGAGTTGGCATCACTAAAACTGAAAACACAACGAGTGCGTATCACGATTTTTACCGTAAGTTAATTTATTTTTAAATGGAACGATATAAATATTAGATGTTTGTTAAAAAGTCACGTTTTAATTTTATGTAGAAATTGTGTTCAGCAGAATTTAACCCATAAATTGCTAAAAAATATCGTGGCCAATGTTTTCATTCTATCTACTACCCTAGTTCTCACTCATAACGTCGAAAGCAAAAATGTTAACTCCATAAAGTCAAATTCCATTTAGTCTACATGCACATGCATATAGTGTCGACAGATTAGAATATCGACAGTTCAAATCGTCGACACGTTAAAAATATCGACAACCCAAAACGTCGATAAGGTCTACAAATGTAGGATGTCGACAACCCAAAACGATAACAATCCCAAAACATTGACAAACTGAAAGACTGTTAAGTGAAAACCTCAACATCGCATTCTATAAAATAAAATGAAGTGGTATAGCGACAGATGACGTATAACTTGAAGCACGTATGGTTTCTAACCTGTTATTATTCAACTTGTTGACATTTTGACTTGTCGACATTTTGGACTATCGACGTTCTCTGCCGACTTTTGATCTATTGACATGTTAGATGTTTTGTTGTGTCAACATTTTAAGCTTATCGACTTTTTGACGTTTTAGTTTATCAACATTTTCTGCTTGGCGAGTTTTTGGTTTTCGACTAAATACATTTCGATGTTTTAGTCTCCACATTTTGGAGTCGACGTTACGAAATTCGACAGTATATCCCAATTCGACTACTTTCATATGTTCAAAATTCATTAGTAAAAAAAAACCGTAAGAGAGGCAATATTTTTCAAGAATTATTGACATAAATATAGAGACTGAAGAATTTAAGGTGTCGACTGTGATGAGGAGTGGTAGAGAACTGGCTTAATTAATCATATCGCCAACTGAAATAAAATAGAAGGATATACTCGTACATTGTAAAAGAATGAAAACTTAGAGTTCAGAGCTTTATAAATGAGTAAATATTTATAAATTTGTCTTTTTTTTTTACGTATACAGGAGTCCACGAAAAATCTAGATACTATTACTAATTTAATCTAATCAAAGATAAAATGTCAGTCAAATTAAATTTATGTGTTTCAAAATAAATAAATATAGAAAATGGTCCACTAAACTAAAATTGTAAGAAAAAGTTTCGCCAAAATTTATAATTTGAAACAAACTTGCCTAGTCACTCATCTGATTATGTTTTCTTATTTTGATGGATATATTGTATTAATTAAATAAATTCATTCATTTATTTAAGTTGTAAATATGAAATATTCTTGAATGTTTGTTTAGAGGCAAGTACCCGTGTAAAAGTTCTTATTTGCTTTTTGCCTCGAATCTGCTTTTTTTTAAGATTAAAGGGTGAAATTTATTACATTTTCAAAGACAGATGATTGATGTGACAGAAAATGCATTTTTTCATTTGATTAAAATTGCATCAGAAAAAATGTTTACTAGGCGTTCAACACGCTATTGAATTAATTAAAAATTTATGTAAGCTGCCATTAAATATTTATTTTAAAAGTGAAGAGAGTCGATCCGCCCACTGTCGAGCAGCCGTCGATAAAAGCGCCATGTTTATCTTAATGCAGTAAATTTGCATGTGCAATTAATTAAATGCAACACATGTCTTGGACAAACATGAAGAAATTTCGTCCGTTGACAAGTTCATTATGTGGGTTGAATTATTTTTATCGAATTCTCATAAATTTAATTGGCTGCGTTACACTTAATTAGATACAGCGAGCAGTTGAAAATGTCGATGTCGTCGTTTTTCGCCATGGTAAAAACTGGGCAGGAACCTCGTTCATAAAAGGAGTTGATGTCATTTTCGATGGTAAAATATTTAAAATTATTTAAATTATGATGTTTAAGTGTAATTTCTCCTGTTTTTAAACACTCTCTAGCGCTGCTTACATGATAATCAAGTGTCATTACTGCCATTTTAAGTTCTATTTGTGGTTAATTTGCTGCAGTGAGGTGGGAATTACCATGTGACATTTAAAAGAAAAATAACGAGACTGCTAAAATGGTATTATTTTAGAATTAATTTCATCGGTTGATGGTAATGAATTCACTCGGCGTATCCTTTCCGAAAAGTTGTTTTATTAAAAAGTTTAAATCTAAACTTCGTATCGCCTTTTTAAAAGCTCTGCAGCAATTTAAATTGAATTAATCTTTATTTTAACGCCATTTTCTTTTTATTCCTCCAACTCCTCGAGGACGTGATTTGAAAAAGAAACTTTGCGAGTATCAAAACGAAACTTGTCATTTTAACTTCTTTATAACCCTTTTTTATGCTTGGCGTAATCCTTTGTCCAGACTCTCTTAAAACTTTCAAATTGTCTAATTTTTTTTCCACTCGTAATTTTGACGTTCGAATTGGCCCTTTAGACAATCAATGCAGCCAATTAAAGCCAATCCACAACTCGGTACGTTTCAATAGAGTTCAGTTTGCACGTATTCACGATCCTTAACGGTCGAGTAAACACATTCACAGACCACACAAATGTACAAAACCTAAGCAAACACAGTTAATTAAATTCCATTACAATCTCACATCTGTTTGTGGTACATAATGTAAACTGGTGACTTTATTTTTTCTTCTTGTCATGTTGAACAAATTGTAAAACACCATAAAAGTGACGTACGACATCGAGATACTCTGGTGCAAGTGGAAATGTGCTCCGCATTATCGCTCATTCCTTGTCGTAATGTCGTTCTGTTCGGATACTGACAGATTGACCACGAAAATTGCTGGCCAGAAAAAATGTCTATTAAGCAACCAATAAAATTCCTATTAGGAAGTAATTTTCATCCTGATACAGATATAAAATTACGTTGGCGTTCTCTCATGTTTGTTGACAAGGAAATAAAGCTAGCAATTAAAGACGAGAATCCGGAAAAAATTTCAGACATGCTCAAAAGAATAAATACAACAGAGACTCGCAACAATAATATACTTTTATATTGTACATAACAGTAATTAAGTTACATCAGACTTTATGAATTCTTTGTTTGATCAAGCGGAAAGCTAAAAAAGATCAAGAAAAATAATATCGTACAGATTTAGCTTAGAATAAAGGAAAATTAAAAACCTTAATATATATGTAGTTTCT
Organism: Asbolus verrucosus; assembly: GCA_004193795.1. NCBI lineage: Eukaryota > Metazoa > Arthropoda > Insecta > Coleoptera > Tenebrionidae > Asbolus > Asbolus verrucosus. The sequence goes on along the minus strand of QDEB01059480.1, from coordinate 2,059 downwards.
TAATTACGGATATAGACCAAAAGTGCGAATTTTAAAGATAACTTAAGATAACGTTATTTTGACGATTTATTATAGATGCGAAAAATAAATAAATGGGAAAAAGTTCAATTACACCTGCAAAATTAACAAAAAATAAACCCAGACATTTAAATGTTACGTCAACAAATGTTTTCTTGGCAAAAATTGCAAATGTAATTTTGTAATATCCTCTTCGGGATGTGCCCCAAATTTTACGATATTTGCTCTAAACAGTAAATAGAAAAACAAAAAGTTTTTAAAAATTTTTGAAATATCAAGCTGTAATTATGTACATATGTACATTGTGTAATTTGAAAGTTATAGCATCTTCAATTATGGTTTTTCCGTTAAAAGTCAATTTTTGACATCAAGTATCTATCTAACATATTTCATCAAAATTGAACAGACGAATTTTGATTTTGTTCTATTTTTTAAGAAAAATAGCGTAACCCTTATTAATTTTGTTCAAAGTTCGTAATTTGTAATTTGAACAAATCCAGATTTCGTTAACTAATTTAGGGTGTGAAACAAAAACAGTATGTATGCAGATTGACCTTAAAATTTGGAAAATTTATAAAATGCCGTCAACAGAAAATTGGAAAACATCACACCTAATATGCTTTTAGAGTATTTGAAAACATGAAAAGACATAGCGGTATTATTTAGAAAATAACGGGGAAGATTTTCAATATTTTTTGTAGTTCTATTTAACTCACCACCACATGACACGGTCAGATATTCACACATCACGAATATTGCTATCGAGTGTTGATAATTTTAATCCAGCGTAATTATCACCGTCGTGCCGCACTATAATTATCATTTTAACGTAGTTCAGCTTTAGTGATCAATGTGTGATGTATGTTAATAAATTTTCTGTCTACATGACATGAGCATAATAATAGAATTTTGAATTTTGAGTTTCAACAATTAAATTTTCTTCTAAATTTAATGTGTTTATATTACGGATTATAGATGTGGTTACTATACCCGTAGCTGAAATAACTAAAGGTGAAACTGAAATTTTTTCTAGATTCCATAAATTTTTAATTGCAACTGAAAGTTGTAAATATTTATCAACTTTTGTGTTACAGGTCTGTAAGAGGTTGTGTGAATTTGGCACAGCACTATCTAAGAGATATACCTGTCTGTTCTGTCTATCAAATACAATATCAGACCCGTTAGCGACGATTAGTGTATCGGTTAAAACAATTCTGTGCCAATACAGTTTATAGTTATCGTTTTCCAAATAACTACTAGATGTGTATTGATAGTAAAGTTTATGATCTTGTGTTAAATTACATTTTAAAGCTAGTTGTTGATGAATAATTTTGGCAAACTGATCATGTCTTTTTTTGTATTCGGTTTGTGCTAAAACAGAATAAGATGAAATTATATGTTCAATTGTCTCTGATCCTGCTTTACAAATCCTACATCTATCATCAGTTATCGAATTATCTTTAATTATATACTTCTTGTAATTTCTGGTATTAATCACTCTGTCTTGGATGGCAAATATAAATCTTTCGGTTTCCAGATGTGTATTAGATCTTTTTAACTACGCATGTGAAACTTTAATATCAGTTTCTGATTGTTCGAGTTCACGGAAAAATTTCCCATTCGGCATCTGTATTACATTCAATATTAGACCATATATTTGTTAAAGCATTTAAACTAGGTACTCCATTGTTACTTAAATTAAGTTTATCTGTAAAATTTTTATAAAAACTTTTTCAATTATTTTCAAAGTATTTATTTTCATATTTTCTACAAATTGATTCTTTGTATCGTTTTAATCTTTTCGAATATATGATTAGTTTTTGCAGTAGTGTCTTTAATGAGCTGTTATATTCATTACACATTGAACAATGTATTGTGTTCTTGTTTAAAATTAATTGCGTACAATTGCGGAGGTGATTAGTATTTTCATCTCTGAGAGACTGAGTTATTTGGCCTAGATCTTTCCTAATTTGCTCAATTCAATTGTTTAATCGTTTTTCCCATTTAACGGGGAACATTTCCAATATCTTTTGTAGTTATT
>QDEB01059461.1:0-18819 GCA_004193795.1 Asbolus verrucosus | reverse complement strand
AATTCTAAATCATTTGGTTGGACTCAAATTGAAACATATGTATGGTACATTATGATATGTTTAATGCAACCCCGTGAAAACAAATCGATGGATATAAGATCAAAAGAACTTGTTGGTCAGTAGCACACTTAATGACAGATAATGATGCAATAAAACTCACTATATCATTCATTATATTCTACATCAATAAAAATGTGTGATTTTTGTTAGCAACCAAGAATATTAACGGGTACTTGTGTCATTAAGGCATTAATTGAATATACAAACTTGTATAATCACTAGGTAGATGATAGTACGCTTCATTAAAATTAAAAATATGTTTGTTTGACTTTGAGTAAACAGAAAATGTAAATCGCTCTCACAAAAATGTGAAAAAATCCCATACAGAGAATACATACCATTCGATCAGTCGAAAATAATCAACCTCCTCACATTGCATAAAACTCTCAAAAAAAGTTTGTGTGGGTCCTTTCCCAGCAAATTGCCCTCGTTGTTGGCACTCGAGCAATTTAAAATCAAGCAAGAAACATTCATAAGTCGTGACAAAAATTATCGGCAATATTTCAACTGATTAAATTTTCAATCGATTGCAGGTGAAAAAACCAAGATGAATATGTTCCAAGCCATCAACAACGCCCTCAACTTGGCGCTAAAATCCGACGACACGGCCCTGGTTTTCGGCGAAGATGTCGCCTTCGGTGGAGTGTTTCGGTGCACGATGGGCTTACAGTCAAAATATGGCTCTTCCCGCGTGTTCAATACGCCCCTGTGCGAACAGGGCATAGTTGGTTTTGGGATTGGTGCCGCCAACATGGGTTCGACATCCATAGCTGAAATTCAGTTCGCAGATTATATATTTCCGGCATTCGATCAGGTTTAACAACAGACAATGTCACGGTGTATTTGGCTTAATAATCCAGATTGCAGCTGGTAAATGAAGCCGCCAAAATGAGATATAGGAGCGGGGGACAATTTGATTGCGGAAAATTGACTGTGAGGGCGCCCTGCGGAGCGGTCGGACATGGCGGGCTTTACCATTCGCAAAGCCCCGAAGCCTATTTTGCTCATACTCCCGGATTAAAGGTTCGTTTAATTTAGGATAACTCGATACAACATGCACGGAAAATAGGCCATCGTGACTGTAATTATCTATGTGTACCGAAACAAAGGTGCAGTTGAGGACACGGAAATCTTCGTGATGAAAGCAAATCAAATAAATTCTTTGTTTCAAAGTGCAGCGTTCCTCTTCATTAAATACATTATTACTACAACCTGGACAACATGTAAAAGGAATAAAATGCAATCTTCAGACACACTTTTCTAAAACATCGTTTCTACATTAACTTGAATTTTCCAAGCTTTACAATAATATATTTAAACATGTACAGTGTGAGATGGTGCTGTCTAAATTTTTACTTGCAGTAATTTAATACAATTTAGTAATTGTGAAAATAAAATCCTAACTTTGAATATTAGCTTTTGGTGAATAAATACATAATTTTTTAAATTCTGGTTCTTACCTACTACCCAATATAAAATATGCTTATTGAGCGGACCTCTCCTGCATAACGAAATGACAGTTATAATGTCGATAATGCTCATGTTAATAAAAATAACCCGAATTTGAAATAACCGTCTCAAGTACCGTAGAAAAATATTTTTCAGAAATATGTGAATGTTGATTTTTCTTTATAAATGGTGCTAGCATAGGCAACCCAATATATTGTGATGTATGTTTGATTTTAGGTGGTGGTACCACGCGGTCCAGTTAAAGCGAAAGGACTGCTGCTGGCCTGCATCCGCGATCCAGATCCTTGTATTATTTTCGAACCGAAAACCTTATATCGAGCTGCTGTGGAAGAAGTGCCAGTCGACGATTTCGTTTTACCCATAGGAAAAGCGGATATTCTGCTGGAAGGTATTGACCGTTGAGATAAATTTTCCTAGGAACTCAAAGTCTAATATTTATTTTGTTTAAACATGTCTGGAAAGGTAATAACGTTTTTTGATCCGGATCCAGCGCTGGCGGAATGGCAACTACGCGCTTTCCCATCAGGATGAGTGTTGCGTTAGAGTTCATAAAATTTTCTATGCTTTTTATGAAGTAGTAAATAGGCACATTATCGGAATACGCTTCTGTTCCTGACTACAAGCTGCGAGGATAGCAAAAATTAATGCGAGGGTAAATTGTTGACGTCGTAAAAACCAAACTATATATTTTTATTGCATAAATTAGAATACGTTTTTATTCTCTGTCAAAGTACGTGGGTGAAATCCAATTTTACCTCCGACATTAAAATTCTTTTATCAAACGTTCGATCGAGTGTTTTTATTGTTACCAAGCCCGGTTTACGTATTCGTATTTTTTAAACAAAACCCGGATTTGAAAATCCGGAAGTGGCAGATACGCCACTAAATAAACAAGTTGTAACTGGTTGATGTCTTAACCAGAATACGAACCGTACGGCCTAGTTCTTGGCGAATGAAAATAAACCACAACCCTCGACATGACAAGGGTGAATCGCAAAGTAACAAGTACAGCAATGTCACATTTCTGTCACTACACTTGTTGCATGTTGCCATGAAATTTAACGCTCTAATTTTCATGTTATCTGTTTTATGAATATTTGGCAAATGGAAATTTTTAAACTGTAGTTAGCTATCTGTAAGAATAATCGTTTTCACCCACGTTTAAACCCTAATTTATTGCGACTGTGTACATACAGGTAAATTTGATTTTCGCTAATGCTTTCCACAACAATGAATTTTTATTCATTTATTTGAATGGGGTTATCACATAATTACCACAAAAAAAATAATAAAATCTGGGTCACCCACTTTATCCGATCGTGATATCATCCAAATTTGTAGTTATTTTAAAAAACTGTCTTTTGACTTTGTAACATGGACTATTCTAATTTCTTTTTAGGAGACACAGTGACGTTAGTAGGCTGGGGTACGCAAGTTCATGTTTTATTAGAAGTGGCGCAGATGGCCAAATCGAAATTCAACATTTCTTGCGAAGTTATAGATCTAGTTTCAATTTTGCCCTGGGATAGGGAGGCAGTATGTCAGGTAATGAGCCCTTACTAATAAATTATGGTTCACAGTTCTACCACTTTAATGTCTAACGGAATATTATTTCTAATACACCTGACACTACAGGTTTTCTAAAATACCACAACCCTACAAAAGTTTTTTTTGGAGGCAACCAGTTACGTATTAAAATTTCTGATAAAAGGCATTTGTAAACATTAAAACTAAGCGACTTTTTTTTGCTGACAACAAAAATTGAATATGGTGAACTCTAAAATTTTACTTCTTACCTTTATTCAAAATTTGCTCAGTTATCTTGTCCCATAAACTCAACTGCAGAAAACTTCTTGACTTAAAGTACTAAAAGTTTATCTTATTATACCAAAATTTTAACAAACTTGTAATCTAGAAAAAAATAAAATTTGATAATAGACTGGGCGAATAAATTCTATTTTAAAGATGGCGGCCGCTTAAATATGAACTGTACTCTGCTGATAAAGTATTTAATACGTATATCATACAAATAATTAATAATTATCACCCAATAGCTACTTTATTTTGCATATCAAAGGTCTGTTGATGGTCATTTATATATTTATAATTGATTTTGAGGATATGCTATAAGTGTGCAGCAAATACATTTCTTATCAAAAAGCTAGATAACAAAAATATACATTAAACCTTTGTGAAAAAGAGGAGATGGAGGTGAAATTTAACCAGCAATCTGCTTGCACACAAATTCGTTTTGGGACACCTTTACATGGTCCAACTACCTTGCATTGAATTTGCCTTAGTCGACATCCATCCATTAAATTGCAAATTTCTGTACCACCGCTGTCAACAATTAGTGAGATCTGTTAACCTCGTCATTTACCTAATTAAACTGACCGTGGGCATACATCGATGGAAATAATTCGTCTCGAATCCGGTTGGAGTAGATGTTAAAGGAACCGGAAATAAACTTCAATAGCATTACCGCATTCTGTTTTGTTTTTTTTTCCTTCAAAGTAACAATAATTTTAATGGATAGGAAGGTAGTCCTTTGTTCCGTTCACCTGAAAAAAAAAACACATTTGGTCCTTTGTTTGATTTCGTGCTATTTTACAGTCCGCCAAAAAAACAAAGCGAGTTTTAATCGCACATGAGGCGCCATTAACCGGAGGATTCGGAGCTGAATTGGCGGCGGCAATCCAGGTATGTGTGCACGCGTTTTGTTGTCGATAATGTAAATGGATTTTTTTATTGAAGGAGGACTGCTTCTTGCATCTCGAGGCACCTGTTGTGCGAGTCACGGGTTTCGACACACCATTTCCTCACGTTTTTGAGCCCTTCTACCTACCAGATAAATGGAGATGTCTCGATGCTATACGTAACCTGCTGGATTACTGACAAAAATGCATTTTAATAAGTCAGTAATGACAAGTACAATATTTGTTTCTTCATCGGAATGTCTATTATAATTCTTTTTGTGCAAACTATTTCCGTATTTTGTTTAACTATTTATTTTTGTGAACAAAGAAAGCTAAAAACATATTCGAAACAACGATATCGATGAAAGTCACCCGTAAAAAGTGTAGTGAACGTTTCCTTGCTAGTACTTTTTTTTGTCATATTATTGTTCCGGGAACATTCACTCCAATAATTAATTATTTGTTAAGTAATAACAACTCAAAAAAATAAAACCAATGTGGTAACACGATAAACCGGCGAATTATTTTGGACAGCTTTGCATGTTGATGATGAATTTGTTTATTTGGGTATCAGGAACAAACAAGAACAGGTTAAAGGCTGTCTGCCATTTACATAAGAGGAGACACAATTTTTATCGAAAATTACATCATTACTCCTTTCTAGATTATCCTACAGGAGACAACAGGATCAGCCATAGACATTACCTTCAATGTCTTAGTTTTATCGTTTTCACCAAATTTAACACTGATGTGTTGAAACTAAAGGTTAATGACAATGTTTTATTATGGTATGAAAATATTTAAATTTTATATGCATTTGAGAATGTTTGTTAATAAGTTGCGAAACAAAAACAAATTTGGGCTGGTCTTTTTACAAAAAAAAACCGATGTAAGAGTTGTTCAATGACATTAAGAAAAAGTAAGTAAAAGTGTAAAATAACCACGTATTGACTAAAATAATTTGTTTGAATGGTATTCTGTTACGATCATCTGTTGGTGGGAAATTGCAACTTGCATTGACACATTCATCCATATATGAAATTTGGCTTTCAAATTATTAATTTTGACATTTAATTTGTGATTTATATGTGTAATGATTGTGTACATTGCTTCGAATTTGCATAACAAATTATGTACATTATGCACACCTTTATTTATGTAGGAAGTAATTTGAAAAAATACCACGCAAATAACATTTTGAAAATTTGCAAAAATTATGTGTATCTACATGTCTATCTATGCTAAATTATTGTGTGACGATAGTTAAGACGACGACTTAACATAAATCCACATTATTTATGGACTATCATAAAATATCAGGGTCTTAAATTTATATACACAAACATAAGTCATAAAATGCAACTGTCTGAAAACTTTCTTCACTTTTTATCGTTTAGCAATCGGTGTGAAACGCTTCTCAAGCTGTTAGTGACGGTAAATTTACAGTACACAGGTGGCAGTTAAATATTTCAGTTGTGATTTTTAAAAAATGCAAAAATTGTAGTCAAAAGTTTTTTTCTTTAAATACCTTTCATACTGATAGCACTAAAAAAATTTTATTTTTTATTTTCAATTAATAATTGATTTTTTTTTTGTAATTGTGTCCACTGTGTTCAGATTTTGTTTTAAAAGTTGGTTTAAATTTTATATTGTTCAAAAAAAATCTGTTTTTTCATTATTATTGCTTTATTATGCATTTTTCCCAAATATTAAATGAATTTGTGTTCACCTCCATAATACTGAGTTTCTTCTTTTTAGAAAATGCATAATTTGAGGCGTTTTTCAACAATTTTATTTGTTGATGCCGGATGTTTTCGCTAAATATATAAAAACTAATGGAGAATAAAAGAAAAAAAAATGTAATGGAGTTAACAACTACACGAATATCTTCAAAGAAAATGAAGTTATTTTTTAAAGTGTTCCACATAATCTCGTTTCTGAAGTGCGGTTGCATATTTGTAAGTTAAATTGTTCATTAAAAAAAAATGAATCTAAGTAGAACGTTTGCGTAGCAATGTCAACAACGTCTTCTGTCAAAAAATTGAATAAATATCTTTTTTAGAAATCTAGAATTTTAAAACAAAAAGTTGCGGAGGAGGGGGCATATTATCGGGAAATTCTGATTAATCGAACATTATTATTATTATTTATTTTTAGATTACAGTTGCCTGGGCTGTCTATGTACTTGCTGCTGCATACATCTAATTTTTACCAGTTTACATCGGTTCCATTTAGTCGACGCTAAAATGTTGAAACATACTTGATTGAAATGCAATGGGTCGACAAGATAAAATATTTTCATATATTGTGACACATGGACAGACAGAACGATGTCGTTTTACAGATTTTGAGTTGTTGACATTTTGTTTTATTGACAATATGCACGTATACTAAATGATATTGGTCGATCAGAAATTGAATATATTACGAAGTCGATATTTTAAATTTGACTTATGGAAAAAACCCTATTAGTGAAAAAAAAAAGACTTCTGAAAACTCTTTAAGGGTCATTAAAAACTAAATCGATATTGTGCTAGTTGCTTTAGAACTTTTAATTTTGATTAATCGTAACATTGTTCATTGAAGCAGTGAAACATTTGCATTGGAAGTTACCATGTCAACATTTCCATATGATAGTGAATTATAGTCCAAATTAACTCCGTATTCTGAACTGTCAAATCTGATACTTCTAAAATTAAATTTTTGACTTTTGGATTTTTTTTATAGTGATGGAATTTAACTACGAAATCGATAGTTTTACGAAATATTTCCATCCTTGTTAAGGAATTTTATATAAGATTTTTTTCTTTTATTCAAAAACTAGCACAACGAAAATTTTAACAAAGCATCTCTGAGATCAAAATAAACCAAATTATAATAATTATGTTTTGTGCGATGCACTTAATTGTTAGATTGGCAAACCTGNNTTATTTCCTTATGATCAAGTACCATCATATTGATCGTAATTTAATCTAAAAAGATATTGAAATGAATCATAAGTATCGAGCCTTTTTTCATAAATTTTGGCAATAAAACTCCCGGAACCGTACTGTATCCTCCAATGATGTAATGACTAAGTACTTTGAGATAAGTTATTTTTATATATTTACCTCTTAGAGGACATTTAAAATGTACTTACTCATTATCAAAAAAATACTAGAAAAAGTGTTTAATAATTTTAGGATTTACTATAAATTGTGCATTATCATCGATTTCAAGGTATTTGTCTGCAAATGTCTGCTGTAAGTAAATATTTTTTGCGAATAAAAAAGCGACCATTTTCCAGACGATTTGGCATTAAAATACAAATCTTCTGCACAAGCATGCAACATTTACGAACAAAAAATCGAATTAGTCTAATGGTACATTTCGTTTCTGGTCTGGTTTCTTATCCGAGATTAGTAAGAGCTGTAGCAATCAAGACCCATCTACGTAACCGTACATCAAACAATATTCTCGACGATAAATTAAAGTTGCAGGCCAGAATCGTGAAACGAAACAATGTGCAAACGTGCGAACCCACCCCTTTCTGTTGAGAAACGAACGTTCACACCTGTGCACGTCGCCATCATCATCGAAGACAGTGAAAGTGACTTGTCAATAAAGTCGCTGTTCTGATTCTGACCCGACGTTTCTGACCTTGACGCCGATGACACGGCGCTTTATTAATCAAAACACTGCAGATCAAGGGCATCGTCGTTGACAGGAAATGTTAACACGGATCGATTCGCATCAAAGCACCACATTTAGGACCAGAACAGAACTAATTAATTAGCGAATTTCCATGTGGGTAGCTAATAACGTTTCGGGCAATGAAGAGAAAAACCGAAATGGAATGCAATCCGAAGTTCTTCTTTGATTTCGAAGCGAAAAGAGACATGCTAAAGGGATTTAATACTCAAAAAGCTAATTATGTCGAACATAATTAAACAATGAATGCTGCGTACCTGTTGATATTTTCATTTGATAATTTTAATACGGATGGAGATTAAAAGTGAATCTCTTGTATTAGCGAGAATACAGGACTTTAACTAACTTTATTAGTTCAAAGCAATGTGTGGAAATGGTTGCTAATGGCAATCTGTTTCTCTAGAAGCCTGCAGCGAGCACATTATCCCAAGTTGGAAGACATAATTTGATAACATCACTTTTTCTCCAAATTTTCAATATTTTTCACAAAATAGAAATGGATTCGAGTTGAACAATGAAATTCTTGAAGGACAGTGCAGTTAAACAACAATACCATGTTACAAATTGCTATGTTGTCGCAATCTATCAGTGAATGGCTTATAAATATCAATAATTTGCAGGTAAAGTGTACCATTCAATTTTTCATTAAACTTGAAAAATGTTTTATAATACATGATTTCACATTATTTAATATAAAATTATCGCATGTTTATATTAAAAAGAAAAAGCCTAAAGGTTAATATAGCACGCAAAACACTAACCTTTTAGTTAAACAACTAGTTCTAATAGGTAGTCGGTAATTTTAGCTTAAATAACATATCTAATAAAATAACAGTTCTACATTTTTTGGGACAAAATGTTAAGTGTCAGTTATTTTGAAGTACTTTATTATTTTCATTTTTCATTCATTCTTTAAATATTTTTGAGAATATCAAATTACACATTTCTGCTCCGGCTATTATCGGATATAATAAGAATTTCACTCCGGGATTATCTAAATGTTGTTGATTTTTATTTTCCATCATATCAAGGGAAAGTATTGGAGTAAATGTAAAATTTTCAGAAGATTCGTGTAAGGTGTTTAATTAGGCGACAGAAGGTGCTACTTCTTTGAATTATAGTTCTGTTTCATGTTAAAGCTTTTTGTTTTTAGACCACTGAATCAAAATAAAATGATGTATACAACTCCAGTTGTACCAGATAACCTTTATTTCTCACATTATACAATAGATCAAACAAAATTTGGTGTCTATCCTTATTCTGTTGGTGCAGCCTTTTTTGTTGTTGTTTTTACATATAGAAGCATTAAATAAATTGTGTACCTATCTAACAGCACATTACTGTCATAGTAAACTTTCAGTGATAGTTGCAGAATTCAATTATATTTATTTTTATTACTGTCTTGTGGCTGTGACCTCCAACGATAGCTATCACACATGGGTGTATTAGTTGTTNNAGTTGTTTTGAAAAACAACAATTGACTGTACGGAAAATGTAAAAGTTAGTTGCAACCGCTACAAGAATTCAAATTTTAAAATCCAAAATAGTTGAAATAATTATATTGGAAGATATCAGTAATTAATTTTGAAGATACTGCATTTTATTTTCACATTTGAATTTCTTCTCGTATGATATCTGGCAATAACAAAATTTAAATTTCATTGGTATTGATATTCTGCATTTTTCACTCTAGTGATTAATGGACAAGCATTCAGCCACTATTTTCATATATATACTACTTACGGTTCAGTAAGTTTTCGTATACCTATATACAGTAATCATAGATTTATTCAGGCTTGTATAATAATAGGCCTAAATCGATATAAAATGAACTATTAATTTTTTTCTTCATAACTTAATATTTATTGATTTACGACAGATAGAAACACGTGCAGATTATTTGCCACAATTTGCTGAATGATACGCACTGTCGGCGATTATTTCTTAATAATAAGATTAAGTGCTGCTACGTGGTTTTAAAATTTTAAACGAAAGTCTTAATTACAAAAAAATTGTTAAGACACCTGCAAAAGTATCAAGGACTAGATTTAACATTTTTTCTTAATTTGTAGCGTAAAATGTCTGATGCTTCCGCCTTCTCCTACTAGTCTGGTTCCGGGTTCAGCGACACGTATAGCTGGTTGCTTCCTTACAAACAATTGCGATATTTATCCTGTACTTATTTGCATACTACTTTATATTGGTTATTTTCTATCCACTAAATATGGAAATGCCAAATTAACATCGACATCATCCTCAAGAAGAGCTTTAACAAATGAAAGCGTTCAGCTCTTGAGAGGTTTCTTCGCGAAATCCAACGACTGTAAATTAATTATTTCAATTGAAATATGTCCCATTGGAAGGCAAAAGGAACGAGAGGGTTGTTAAATATCCTTAATTACAACATCAAGTTACTCCAATTTGTTATAATTTCATTGCTACCTAAAACCTTTAATAACGTAATTTCAGGCTTTAAATTGACTACGCATTTTGTAATAAATTCTGTAACAAAGAAAGGTGTTTAATCCTTAGAGCAGAGCTCGACAATTCCCTCCCAGACTTTATGTAAAAACAAAATTATTGACTTCTTAATTATACCGCCATAGCACTTTAACAGCTTTTTTTTTCAGGAGTCTAGCATTCAAGATTTGCACCATTACATAAATACAACGAACCTTGATGAAAGTATTTTTGTGCTGCATTACCAGATTAGACAATTAATCAGTTTGGTAACCTTGGTTTGATTAATTTTCTAAAACAAATTCTCGAGTACTTTTTACGTTAATTAAGTGTTGTTGCATTTTTAACTCTCAAGGGAATTTGTACAACAGAAAGTGAATAATAATAATTAAATGCTGATTCCGTACATGCATGGTCCAATGAACTTTTTTGTGAATGCTGTTATTGGTTAATAATTATGTTGATGACATTTAACATTGGTGGGTATTAAAATAATTATATGTCATTTTGTTTAAAGGTGAGTTGTTGATAATAATTATTAAACATTATGGACATCGTCGACGTTCGACCGCGTTTATTTGAATAATTATGCCAGTCTCTATATAAGACCGCATAAGCTCCATCGTAATTTCGTAATTATTCTGTTATCCATCAAGCTAATAATATACATCAAAACCTCTCTCCCTTTAAAAAATCATGTCATAGGTTATTGTTCCAAAAAGTTTTTCAAAAGTTTGTGTTCATAATCTTGCCAAAAAAAATATATTTTCTTTGTGTGCCATGAGAGGATTTATCAGTTTGGACATACATTACAAATCACTGACAATCTCATTTGCTGATATTGAGATGTCAGTGTTATCAATTAATAGTATATTATAATGTTTTACTTGTGATAAACATTAAATTAAAAACCATTATCAAATTATAATTTGTAGTAACTGATATCTATTTTATTTAATAAATTCACTATATGTACATAACAATATGTATATGAAATGTATTTAAGAATAAAATTAAATATCTCAAAAATATCTCCAGACATTTTGTTTCCCTTAAACAAAATGTTTAATATAAATATAAAATTCAACTCCATTTTGGTACATGATTGTAAATGTGGTTAACACTAACACTTACAAAAAGTCTAATTCTATTGCGTCAGATTAGGTACTAGACTGCAATTAAAAAGTATCATTGACTAAGCTTGTAGAGTGTAAGAATTTTACATCATTCTTATGAAAAAATATTTCACTTTCAATGGCACGTGGAAGGTCACTGATGAATAAAAGAAACAGCAATTATATCTAGTGGGCCCTGTTTCATTATACGTAAAAATGTATTTAAGGCAGCATACATCACACACACAAAGTTGTATTCGTAAATATGTTGAAAAAAAAGTACTTTCACTGACTTGTCTCTTATAGGTAGTGGTTAATGTAATAACATGGACACTAACCCTTTAACTGGTCTATTGGTCACCCTCAGACCCCCTTAATTACATTGAAAACTTGGCATAATTAAGTTTCGATTCTGGTCTTAATAAATAAGCAAAATACTAAAATATAATTAATGAGTCTGCAGTTTACATGAGAGGTTCCTCACAGTTTTCACCTTCTTGGACAAATTCTCAGCAATTAAAAAAAGAACGAATTCTGAGACAATGTTTATGCAAAAAAAAGTTCAATGTTTTGGGGTCGACATTATGTTATGAAAAATAACATTAAAAAATATCATAATAAAATTGGTATGAGGCATTTAAGAAATATATGTGGCAAACTAAAAGAAATTGCAGTAAAATTAGCAGAACTATGCGTAAATGAACATGGGAATGAAAAAGAAAAAGGTAACGGTAAACTGAAAAACATAGTTTGAATAATATGTATTTAAGAAAATCTGCACTAAGACGTAAACATTCAGAAAAGATAGAAAGTGTGAGCGCCAAGGCCAAGTTCATGAATTTCACAATTCCAAAAGATCAAATATATGTATATTATAATTCTATACAACACATTTTGTAATCGACAATGAAGGATGCACTGTGGTAACTCAATTCGGAAAATCAAAATTATTTACAACGTCTTATGCAGCCCACTCTACGCTTGTGTGTTTAGCAAGCTTTTTATAAATTTTTTATAAAAACCCTCACAACACAAATAGGTACAGATGTTTTGTTGGTTATTATCTACTAATGCCCTCAGAGGAATTTCGATTTTGAAAATAATCTTTGGTAAATGCACGAAAATTTAATGGAAAACCTTTTTGCAATTCAAATATGCCTAAGCATGTTTTCACATTTTTAAAACAATGAACTCATTTTAGCAAGCTGGTTTGTGAGAGTTTTGTCGTTTTAAGCCGTTTAAAAAGCCGTCCCTCGGCGTTGCTTTATCAGTTTTTTAAAAGCAAAAGTTTTGAGGTATTAGTAGTGAGAAGCGGGGAGCTGATGTTATTGCCAAAGTTATTCGTAGAGGAATTTAGTCGAAGATTCTTCGCCAACTTCCAGAAGTTGTAAAAATTCTTGCGGGCGCTCTTTGTTCGCGTTTGGAATTGGTACAAAGACAAACAAAGAAATTACTGCAGTTCCTCCGTTTGCAATGTTGATTTGCTCTATATACCCAGTGCGATTGGAGAGTGAATAGTCGAAATATTTCGAAAAAAATGCGGGTCACGGCCGAATCGATTTTATTCAGCGAATGTGGAGTGACAAGCATATCAAGTAAATAATATTAAACAATCAAATTAACATATCGAACGGACTTGGTTGAACGAAAACAAGAGATAAAAACAATCAAGGACTCGCCTAAGCATGGGTGTGGTAGCAACAGATTCATGCATTAGATTTGCTACGAGTTGTTGTCAACACCTTCTCTTTTATTATAGAAAGGAACTGAGAAAATCGATTGCATTTTTTGCCGCCCGCCGTTTTCAATCCTTTGCACATTTTTCAATAATCTCATTATATAACGAAATTGCACGAAAAAGTCAATCTAAAGAATAATAAATTAGATCGCGGAATTTCGATTAAATCCATTAAAAATACACAGAACCAATGCTTTTTACGCCTCCAGGATCTATATTCTTCTTAATTATTTGGGACAAGTTCTTACGTAAGCTCATATAATTGTTTATCAATCACGATTTTCATTATGGAAATGCTCACTAAAAAAAAATGCAGAAATAATCGTTTCCATGTGAAGTAAACCAAATTAATATTTATAAAGCCAATTAGTGTTGAAGCATAATATTTTTTCATCAGGATAGAGAAATTATCATAAACATAACAGTTTTATAATCATAGATTTTTTATTTCTTTACATTTTTAACAAATTTTCAACTGACACCACATTAGAATGAGAGAAGTTTAACTGATGACTTAAGTTCACAAAATTAGTTGCGAACGAGTTTCTAACTAGTTTTCACATTGCACAAGTTTGAACTATGTTACAGGTTGAAGTTAAAGAATTTTGAACTAGTAATCGTTTAATGCATCCAAAATTTAACAAATGTCTTCGATCTGGCTATTTTTGTAATAATCAATAGGTAACGGAATAATGATCTAAAACTGCACTTGATCGAAATTCTAATAAGCTTTGGTAAAATTGTCACACGAAAGTTAGACGAACTTACCAGCCACATCAAGGGTGATCTCAGACGTCTAGTGAAACTCTATTATTAAAGTTTTCCTATTTGTTACCTAAGAGATGACACAGTTTTGTTCTCTTTCAGAAATGAGAAAACTCAAGAGTTGAATTTGTGGTTGTTTCTGTTGTTGTCTACAAGTATTTTCGAATAAAATAGGTACAACATTCAGTTTCAAATAAACTGAACAAGTGCGATTGGAACTAAACTCATGTCGCCATGACTTTTACATTTTTATGGAAAAACAGAGAAAGTGAAGAAGATAGCGAATGTTCTTTTGTATCCTAAGGATGCCGAGTTAATTGCAAAGCCAAAAGTACAGCAAATTGAAAACGGATGAAATGAAGAAAGTAGCAAAAACGAAAAAAAAAAAACAAATCCGAATATTAGATGCTGTTTGCTTCTTTCTAATAAGCAACTCACAGTCACGAGAACTGCAAAATTGTAATAATTTTTGAACACTGAACAAAAAAAAAACAGTTCTTACAATAAATTTTTGAATAAATCAATAAATAAGCGCCTCGTTATTCTTGTCGCAATTAATTTCTATCCAGAAGTATTAATACATATGATAAATTAATGTGCCGTATCACATAATTTGCAATTTTTAACTAATAATGCTAATTGCTGTGCATAATGATTATGTTAAAGTTATCTATTTATTTATTACCATTGCTTGCTATGGTAATTTGGAAGTCGTTGCTCCATTTTTTCATATTTAACGAACAAATCCAGGGCTATATTATACTTGTTGTTTCAACAGTAATGACTTATTTTTTTATTATCCTGGATGATATATTTATGACTATAATCGAAGTCCAAGTATTTATTATCTTAAAAAAATGGCTGTACCGACATTTCCTGTCAATTTTGCCCCCGTTGTTTCCACGATAATAAACAACAGCGAGGGCAGACAGAGATAAATTCGTTCAAAAATTCTGGCATCGGATCGATTCGGAGGCCTGTTAACAGTGACATTTTGCCTAGTGCCGTGAGATGTCAGCAGCTGGCGCCGGGCGAAAGCCACAGCAGTGTTGACGGTAGTTGATATCCTTGACAAGGACGTTAGTGCGGGCGGTTAGTGTTATGTTGGCCCCCCCATTGCTACTCCCCCTGTCCCTGCCATCGATCTCACTCGCTTGTACCGTTCCAAGCTACTTCAGCTAAGCAATTCACATTCGATTTCTAATTCCAGCTTTCCTGAGGCCAAACATTCCGAATTATTACAAAACTTTAATAATGCACACAGTTAATACGAAATTACATATCTTAACACCAGGTCTGTGCAATTTCGTTGCTGCGTTATGTCCGACACAAGTGCGTCGCATAATGGCAATTTTTTCCTACCATGTCGAATCGTTGAAAGGACAGATTCTAGATCAGTCTGCTGGAAAAAAAATTACTAGACTGTGACACGATTTGGCAGCTGCAGAGAGGCTTTTTGTTACCACGAAAAACCTAATATTGACAATGTCGGATTAGAAGTGAACCCAAACGTTGATATTATGATTTTTGCCAACTGTAATGAGCTCCCCAATTCAATCTTCTTTTTCATTTCGCTGTTGGTACTTTTTCAAATTTTGACCGTACCAAGTCAAATTTCATGTAAAATGCAAATAAAAATAAAAACGCTTTATAATTATGGACAGATAAGGAGTCAGTTTTATTAAGCAGACGAGACACTGTTGTCAGTAATGATTATTATTTACTATTAATTTAAATCAGTTTAGTCAAAAAACGTACAAATTTTTTTGGAAATGTTTGCATTTTGAATATTCAATTTAAAAAAGTCTACTTTCTAAATAGCATTTGTTGTAACTCGTTATTTTAAAAATCTTGCAGGAACGGAAGGCCAAGCATTCCATGTACTTTTACAAAAGCAGACAACCGGATCCTGTTTCTACACCATTGTTTGTTATCCGGGATGGACCAACACTATTCGACATTGTCACAGTCCATTATCTTTAAAAAATTTTTGAGCTGGTGTTTTTTGCCGATTTTTGCTAGAGTTGTGTAAGAGTACGGTTCGTTGCGAATCGATTAAATTACAAAGAACGTGTAAAAACAAGCTCATTGAGATAGTGACTTACCATTAATAGACTCTGTACGATTGTTAATTACGACATAAACAACATAATTGCTTTTAATAAGAAATTTAAACATTTTCTTGTAATCGGGTTACGATTTGAAAGTAATCCATACGGTTAATGGCATCATTCAAGATGATACAGCGAGGCCGTTGGGAGCATGCCGATTACATTGAACGATTATTACTTAATTGGGTACATTGGCTTATGCAGCGGTAAGTCACGTATTGCCAATTTTGCCTTTTTATCCTCTCCAAAATGCACACCAATTTATTCAAATTTATGAAAGTAAATGTTTGAGAAGAAAATATTGTCGCAACTTCCTAAATGTCAAGATATCAAAACAATATCTAATTACTTTCTATTTTTATTTTTTTTTACTTCTTCTAAATGGCATAACACCTAACGTAACGGAATTAATAAAGCTCAAAAAATCATCGCTGATATCAATAAAAAAATCCGGAACAAGTTCTAATTTATTAAAATGTGGGTTAACAGCATTATTTGCTTAATAATGGAAAAGTTCGTTTTTAACATTCTTCTTATTACATAAATATTTTAAATCTGATTTCAATTTTTCTTTATAAATTTATAAATAGCTTCACCATATTGAAACGAAATGGTGCTTTGGTTCTCGTCTGGTATGATAATGATGTATATTTAATCTATAATTAATTAACATCACGAATGCTAATTTTATTATTGTTGAAACCGTCAGACTGATGATTAATTATACAAAAACACTTTTTATTCTTCGAGTTCATATGTAATGATTAATTGTTAATGTTTTATAAAAGGGGTGGATGTAATGCTCCCATCTACACGCAGCCTAAAAAAGTAATGTTAAAAAAAATATGCCCACTTTAAAATATCGAATTTCAAAAAGCCTCGAAAAAAAATTATTAAAAAAAAAATATTTTATTTAATTTAAAAAAGTATTTTACATCGTTATACTTTAACTGTCACCAACAGAAAACTTTTGCTCTTAATCGCGACAATTTGATTACAATAAGAACAATAGTTACTTAACAATTTAATTATAGAATACGCCTAGTAGACATAATGGGAATTATTTTTTTCTATTTTAATTGAAAAACAACAAAAGAACTCGCAGATGAAAAATGAAAAGTATACGAGTATAATCTCTCATTTTTAATCAGTATTTTACAGTAAAACTTTTACAACAAAATTTATAGAAAATAAAAAACCACATCGCCTTATTATCTTAATTTTACATTTAAAAATTGTTTCACAATGTGACCAATTTTGAATAAATTTAGAACTGAAGTAATTACAGCATCAAACAACCTTAGCATAAATTTTTCTGTAAAAGGTGTTGTACTCAAGAGTTTTAAAATTTAAAAGATTAGAAATTAAAAAATCTAAACAAAAACTCGGTATCACAAAAGACATCCTCGTGAATACCTCAGAGACCCTGAATAAAATTAATATTTTTGTGAATGTATGAATCTTCACAAAGTTAAAGTGAATCCTAAAAACTAGCGTTAATGTCAAAACTTCAAATGATATCTGAGTCACAGATTTGTCGAATTTAATCGTAAAGAGTACGCAAATACTGTTTTAAGTTGTCATAGAAAAAACCTTCAAATGTCACTACAAACGAATTCCTTAAGATTCAGTAATAAAGAAATAGTATATTAATCGACTTCTGAAGTAACATGAAAACAAGCCAACCAGCCAACAATTTAATAACTAGTTGAACGTTTTGTTAGAAAACTTTCCACTGGGTGATGTACATTTTAATTCGCTGTTTATCTGAGTTTTGTGACTACTGTTGATAGTAATAATGCAATGGTGAAATTGAATTCAACACATCCTATTCTCACAAAAATGTATTTGTGGATTTTTTGTTCATCCAATTCAATGAAATTATGATTGAAATGTCAACTGAAGTTTCAAAATGAATGATGAACGCTAGAATTAGCTTTGAAAAATTGGTAGTATTACGACTCATATAAAGGTCCAAAATGTCATTTTATTCAGGAAATCTAAACAAGTTAGCGACACTCTTCGCCTCGACAAATAAATTAATTACTACCCACTCATTTGTGAATTTATTTTTATTTACTTAAACATTTATTATTGTTTGCTTTGGCTGAAACTTCGTCATTACGTACCATAATACCAATTTTTAATTGATCAAAACTCCGATTGCTCTCATTTCCATGTTTTGCAAAGCAGATTTTTGACGTTTTTGCTTTTCTCTTAGGTTATTTAGAGTCAACATAATCTCGTGCTTATTTTTCCAAAACACTACTTCTTACAGAAAGACATACTATTTCATATCAGCAAAATCGATGTTATTTTTTTTTTTTTTTTGTATTATGAACATCTTCGGTTTTCGGTTTTGTCTCCATGTAGAGTGCTTTTTAGCATATTAATTGCAGCTTTCTCTTTCTGTTCCTACTTAATGACAAACTGATGCAACAAGATGTTCTTCATTTCGAATCATCCTAAGATTGCAGAGCTTTAATTTCAGATAATTTATAAACAACTTCCTTGCGCTTTTCATATAATTCTCGATATATTTACTCAAAGGAAGAGTGCTTGCGTTCTTCCTGCATCAAAGAATATTTCTTAAAAGCCCCTGACATGTTTTGAGCTCTGTTTTGTAGACACTATTGTTTGAAGATTTGTCAGTCCTTCATTTTTACTAAAATTATTAATAATTTTGCTGTTGCAGTTGTCTTCAGTCTTCTTTT
>QDEB01059457.1:12478-23474 GCA_004193795.1 Asbolus verrucosus | reverse complement strand
AAGAAAAATTCAATACGAGTAACATTGTTTCCACAAAATAAAATGAGCATTTCGATAGTATTTCGATAGTGACAGCACAACTTCATCACAAATATGGATTTGATAAAAATCTATGCCAGAAAAATGAATCAGGAATTATTATACAACTAACTATAATAAAGCCATTTAAATTATATATACACTAATAAATTTATGTTTTATATATTTTGCAATACGTGATTTTATGGATGTAATAAATCATCAGAGAGATAAATAAAAATAATACCTTTAGAGAGGTGCAACTCTAGTTGACAAAATTAAAATAGCAAAATAACTGAATAAAAAAAAAAACAATAATAAATGCCGGTAACTGATAGTTAACAGTTTATTGATTTCCAATATCACCTTCGGATAAGCTTGAAGTTTATAATATTTTAAATAATGACCGTTAAGCTATTGCAAGACTGCTAATAACTATTTTTAAAATTGTTTTAGATTTAATTGAATCATAAAATTTAAAATACCAACTCTTAATTGTACCACAGGCATTGGTCCAACTTTCGTGATTGTAAATCTAAGAGCTTTAAATCTAAATTAAAAATTGTAACTACTTATTTATATATTTATAAGCGAATCGAAAACCCACCATGATAGACCTTCAACTTGAATGCCGAACTTCCGAACGAATGGGTTGCTATTAACTCATTTACTACGAGTTTGTACACAATTGCATTAATAACAGAAGCATTATAATTAAACAAAAACATATAATCTAGTAAACAGATTTAAAACTAAATGGAAATGATAATAATTATCGCAGTTAATGATGTTAAATTAAATTTAAAATATCTGGCTAACGGTCAGTATGAGTATCAATCATCTGAAAATTTATTGTGTACGATGACTAAAAAAAAGAATAGTTTATAGTTACATTATCAGGGCATAAACAACAAATCTACATACAGACACTTACATCCATCACTAAAACTATTTAAAAATTTGTGATATAACGATCGTAGTATTAAAATGTGTATATTTTGTACTATAAATATAGAAGAGACAAAAGTCTGCACATTCAAGATCTACAGCTTTGGAAGTTAAATAACATACTTCTAAAACCTCCACCATAGAGCACCCTAGTTTATATTTTTCTTTCTCAAGTGTTGCTTTATTAAAATGACTTGAACACACGATGAACCGTGGCAGTGAAGAAACGTTACAAGAAAATGTAGAAAAACAGAAATTAAAAAAGAATAAAAAGGTTTGTAATAAACTTTTTAAAGTATGTGTTGTAAATATAGCAATATTTACAAAAAATTTATAAATACAACAAATACATAATAATAAAATACTAAATAAAATAAATGTTTGTTGCATTTTAAATAAAAATTGTGTTGTTATACCTGCAATTAACCCGCACATTGTATTTTATTTCAGGCAGTGAGCTTCATTATTTTAATAAATTTAATCTCAATTATCTTATCTCGACTTCAAAGGTTATCAAAATTCTAATGTATTTTATTAATTACTTATTACTGGTTAAAATTTCTATTTGTTAAAGTAAATCTTTATTGTTTGAAATAAAATATTTAATACAGTTTCCAGGTAACGTTAAATGCATAAACATGAGCTGTTTAAACACGCATAAATTAGGTAGCGTAGGTTAGTTAATAGGCAGTAAATGCACCATTATATGGTTTTCCTTAAAATACAATTTGTAAAAGTTCTGTAACAATTTAAGATGTAATTATGAGTATGTCTATATATATTTATATTTCACAAAATGAATTAGTAGTTAGAAATTTGAAATAAATAAAGAACAATTAAAAGAAAATGTCTCAACTGTTAATATTTCTGCTAATAATAATAATAAATCTCAAATTTATAATTGACAGTTGTATATTTATAATTTGTCATTAAGGGTAAAATTAGAAGAACGATGAATGAAAGAAAGAAAATTATTTTAACTTTAAAATTGAAAACTACTAAATAAGGTTTTAAAAAATGTAAATTTTAAATGCATAATACATCTGTTTTTGTTTGCGCTAGTGTAAATTCTTGCATCGTTAATTTGGAAACGAAAGAATAACTGCACAAATTGTAAAAAACAGGAAGTATTTTGCACCATGAATTTACAATATATCTAATTTTTTAAAAACTACAAAATTTATTCACATCGACATCAATATCGGAAATTTGCGTCACGTAAATTATGGACAATATATTATAGTTACGACAAAATTGTTAATAACTGTATTTTTTAATGAATGAAAGCTATCACCCAGCACTCGTGTAACATCTCCCAAAATGTCAATATTTGGTGTAAAGATTCACAAAATATTTATAATATATAATCAATAAACTTCGTTTCAATACCGTAAAATCAGTTTACCACGTAAAGCCGGCTACACGTCCGTATAATTGATTCAAACAACACAACTCGGCTCACATAGCTAAAATCGCTATAGAGAACTGAAACGAGATATTGCCACATTTCAAAATGTAATTATAGCGGTAATAGCAATTATTTTTTCACTCACAATTTATCAAATAAAATTTACAAAGCACGAATATTTTACAAATAAGAGTACAAAAAATTTCAAAATTCATCGAGTTACAATTGTGTAATTCAAATTGCTCACATCTGTTAAGGGAAATTAAAAAACAAAGAGAAAAATAACAATTTACGTAAGTCTAAAATCGCATAAAAACGTTAATAAGAGATTGGAAACGGAGGTAAAAATGAGAGGAAACGAAAAGTTTAATAAACGGTAACAGGCCAAGATACTCAATAAAAAAGATTAAAGAGAAAAGAAAACAAAGATATGTTTTCATTTTGGTTTGATTTATGCGTCTTACGTTTTCTTCGTTACGTTATCAATGTAACAATGAGAAACTAGTAAATGCAATAATGAAAATGTCTCCTTATTTGACAAATAAAATATATCTTTTACTCGGGGCAAATCGATACGCTTGACAGTACGTGTACTTTACTGAAATGTTGTTCCAGTTTCATTTCAAGGAAGAAATTACCTGCATGTGTGTGTGTGTGTATTATATGACTTCTTTTCACGAATGCATGTTTAAAGAAAAATAGTTTTCCATTCATTTGTTGTGACTTGATTCTTATTGCGTCTGATACCGTATGTTATTAAATTTCGTCTACATTGTCGGGGAATAATCGATCGCATTTTGCATGTGTGGCTTTTTTCAAAGGAGAATTTGTTGTAAATCCATTTCAGCCCGTCTTGGCAGCATTCTTTGTTGTGTGTATTTGATCACACCCTGTTAGGGCGAGTCTCGAATGAAAAATTGATCTGACGTCGGCCAGGTATGAGAAATACCGGCCCTTGGGAATGCACTTCGTCTACTTTTTTTATACCTAGACCGCAACGCATTTGTTATGGGAATTGGATTTTTCTGCACCAGCTATGATTCAAATTGTTTTCTTCATCTTCGAAGTTTTCATGCAACCCCGGAAGTCTGCACTCTTATATCCAAGCCCGGTTTTATTTCTTTTTACACACGCCTGGCTTAATTTGAAATTCTTGGTACCTGATTTTCCGCCAAACATAAATTGTATCACCCGGACTGAAAAACAAAATTTAAAAACTTCCGTGGTTATTTTAAAAGTTCTGGGGTTGGGTCCGGTTCTGCGCGTGCTACCCCCAAATTGAATGAAGTTTACTTTCTCTTATGCGAGGGGTTTTCCGATCGATAAAGCGGAGGGTTGTTCGATGCGTAGGACGATGCCATCCATGGCCTACCCTAACTCCCGGGCCAAACAAACCCTCGACCCCGTACCACCCACCTCAAGTCGGCGGCGTTGCTATGGGGGTCCCCCACTAGCAACCGTCTCCCCTTCTTCGTTGCAACTACACTTTCGAATGCGTCCGGATCGATTCCCGGATACGATTACGACGTCCACCGCCCCAACTGGGTGCCAGTCCCATAGATACAATTTTTCCAAATCAGAATACCACACACTGTTATGAGCTTGTTTGATCATTACTTGCGCAAATATTAGAAGACATTCGGGCGGTTTTCGTGTAAACATTTCTACCTGGAATATTCTGACACCTCAACGTCTTTATTGCATCGTAAATAAATTTTATATGTGCCTTGCTTTAATTTAGAGAGACATGTGTTGCGGTTGTAATAACCGGAAGTTCGTGCCATTGTTCACGGAGTCTTTTCCAGGGTGGGGAAAAGGAAACTGTAACCGTCAAATTTATTTTTAACTAAGTACTAATAACGAAGCCCGATCAAAGCTCAAATTAGTGGGGAAAAGTTTAGAAGTAAATTCCCAAAGCCGGAATTTTATTTTTTCTCTCTATTAATTTCCACTTAATGCTGCAGAAGTGCTGAAGTTATCAAAGGCCTCAAACTACCCTGCACCGTTGGCATTTCCGTCAAATCAACCATCCACTTCAGACGGCTCCGTAATATCGACGGCAACATTTCCTACGATAAATATTTACAAAAAAAGTCTGCAGTTTTGGCAGCGTTATGGCGGCAAGGTTCTCCCTTCGGTACTTTAGTCCTTAAAGGCACCGAGAAGGGAGGAAACATACCAGTGGCGTCCTGGCATACTGTTCTGATGCATAATATACTGACGAGTATTCAGTTTCGGACGACGTTATAATAATTAATTCTACACACAGAAAAACTCTCCAAATTAAATATTTATTTAGAATATTACAGTCGATCGATTATGTAAACAAATTTCTATTAAGCATGATGTCAAAAAATGCCATTCACGTTGTTACGGCACGCGCAAAATAAAATGTTTTTTTTTGTTGTCTTCGTGTCAGGGATGTAATGAAATGCGTTCTATCATATCAAAACGAACTTTTGCATAAATCGTCATCAGTGTGGGTGTCATATTTACGTTATGCATTTTTTTTGTCATATCATAGATGTCTATAGCTCATTTGTTAATGTTAACATTCTGAGAAATAAAACCTCTATTATTCAGTATGATCAAAATAATTTTGTATGTGCTGAGAGGGCTTTGTTTGCAAATTAACAGGTTCGCATCTATTTTTAAAATTATTTTAATTGTAAAATGTGCGAGTAGAAGTGGTAAAGGCACCGCAGTCTCTCACTTTTAAATACTTCCTCATAAAATAAGCATTAGAGGTAACATTTTAATTATTAATTACCTAAGTATTAACTCCTTAAAATATTGTGGATGAAAAACAAAGAGGAATTGCAATCCCTAGTACATATTTTATGAAGAAAATATTGGGAAGTCATATTATATGGTAACCATATAATAAAAAATATACTCTTTCAAAGTATCATAGAAGTGATAAGTTGAATACGTTAAATTTCGTTTAGTATGAATTGTTGCCATGTATATAGAAAAAAATTTAAAAAGTAGGAAGTTAAAAAAAAGTATTTCTTTGTCGGCATAATTTTAAAAGAAAGTTGTTTAAAATAACACAACAAAGGGTTTCGGAGAAGGTCATATAAACTGATACTTCTTAGAAGCATCTAACAATTTTTTTAAATAACGAAATATATATTTTTAAAGAAGCTGTAATAACGTATTCGTTTTTTTTTGAGTACAGAGGACTAAATAAATTTAAAATTATACTGTAATAAGTTAGTAAAATATATAGATTTAACACAAATTAATTTGTTCTTATAAATACAACCATTTCAGATAAGATGAATTATTTTATCACAAAAAACATTGATAACTCTTGAAATAATATAGAACTTGACTTCGATAGGAATATTTTTGTAATATTTCATTTAATTAATAGGTACATGGGTACAATATTTAATAATATTCATAATATTCATGATATTTATCACACATTTTCATTGTTAATACAAGTCAAAGTTGTGCGACCGCAGTTTCTTATCTTTGTAAAAACAGTATAGGAAGATAATTCCAAAATAGAGTCTTGACCTTTCGTTACGTTTGTTATAAACCATAATTATTAAATTGCCATTTGTAGAAATGTGTAAATCGAAATGTTGATGAAAAGGTAGACTAAAAATAAATTATTTTCAAAGATATCATGATATTAATGTGACTTTAAAACCTTTTTCTATTTCAAAGTTTTACTTACTGTATTTAATAATGAAATGGGGCCGTTATTTTTTGGTATGGAAAATTTTCTAAATTTAAAACTTGTATTCTAGATTTTAGCGCACCAGAAACGCTGCTGAAATGTACTTATCGCTAGAATTGCGTTTTAAAACTTCTTTTTTTTTCAACAAAATAATGCGTCATTAATGCAAAGTAAAATTCAAAATCGTTACTGAATTATACAGACGTGGAAATTTTCAGATAATGGAAAAAGAATACTTCTGAAATCGTATAAATTTTTGAACGAATCGATAAATAATATCTATTGCTGTCAACTGTCAACATTATAATATCGAGTCAATTCATTTCAATTCAATAAATTCATTTCGTTTCAAACAATTCCATTTTTTTTCTGTAAAATGTTCTGTTGTTTTGTTCGTTGCTCGCACACTGCCCATCATACTGTCATATAATTTCTAAAAACTGACGTTACATCGATATAATAACTCTGAACAATAGAAGGTGAATTTATTTAATTTTTATTTACGTAATTTCAAGGGCTAATGTGAAGGCTGAAATTTTATAACAGGAAAAAAGGGAGAACATAACATTTTATTTTCGTTAAACAAATAATACTACATCTCATTTGTTGTAAAAATTGTCCGTTATCTCTTTCCCAGTACGCTTTAGAACGTTGTTGCAGGAAATTTAAACAATGAGGGCAAAAAAATATTCGAATTCACAGTTATTTATAATTTTTATTGTATCGATGGTACGCGATGTTTTTATATAAAATTTTACTTCATTCTGAAATTCCTGCGATGATATAATCAATTTTGTGTTTTGTTACTTTCTATCCATTTTCGTCCTTGCTACAACATTAATGTCAAAATCTCAAAATTGAATTTTGTTATTTACTACAATTTTTATTTTTTCTTTGTGAAGAGAGAATAATATGTATTGATTGAAAATAAAAATGAATTTGCAACATCATCGACGAATGCTAATTAGAAATTTCGATTTCAAACTGTTTCACTTTTAACGGAGCTGTTATAATTTTGCATCAAGATAAAGATCAAAATAATAACAGGATTGAGATAGCAGTTTATTAATAATTTTTGGAGCGTAACCGGATTTGATACGGCACAGCTGTCATTCAAACGTGGCCGGTAACGTAGGAAACTTTCAGTTTTGTTCGTTTCGTCGCTGTTGATTTTTCCGGATCCAGATTCATAACAAGACATCGATCCGTCGTCGAGTCCCCATCCACACAATCATGGCGTTCTCAATTCCAAGACTCAAGTGACTGAAACTTCACAAAAAGAGAACTGATTTCGATGGTCCTTCGTGGCCTTTTTTGTCCTTCGTCTATTTTCAGTGTCATTCTCGTCGTTCGCATTGTCCGAGTCCTTCCCCAATTATTTCAGCACTATGCTGAAAGAACTTTGCAATAATTTAATTTTGTTTGATGCGAGAACGCCATTTGCTTGTTCAGCAGATAAAGTTTATCCATTCGGTGATGTCGGATGGGTTGTTTAATACGATTAAATAAAGTTCGACTTTAATGTTGTTATAATTACACAGGGAGTACGAATAATTTTGAAATTATTACTGGCACGATTGGAGTAAACAAATTTGAATTTGTTGATCGAATTTCTCTGGAAAATTCGCAATCCACCAAGCGGCCTTATCTCTAAGGCTGAAATATGTTTCAATTAAACGCTGTTAATATTTACCGGAGGTTCGGCAAATATTAGATTAATGTAAACACCACTTTAATTTTCATTTGCGTTATGCTATGTGCATTGCTATATCAACTCGTGAGTACAGGTATACCGAGCTAAATATCGACATTGTAAGGAACAATTTTCCTCGAACAACTTCATTTATAAAACTTCCTTTTCTACGCGTTTATTTGTGATAAATTGTAGCTTCAAAGAAAATTATGATTATTAATGAAGTGTCAAAACGTTTAATGTTCTAAAATCAAGTTAAAGTGAATTACTTTGGTAACAAACGAATTCTTAACAATACGTGTCTACCAGCGTTTCATATTTGGCAATCAATAAAACTTGGAACGTGTCAGAGCATTATTGTTTTTCAACAAATGGAAAAGATAGCCGCGCATTGGACTATAAAATATATACAGTTGGGTTGCAAGGGTCTATATAACAGGCTTATTATGGGGTGTATTCGAGCAACCGTTGTGGATGAAACTAGAAAAACTTGCCTAGATTTGGCGCCTTTGTCTGGATCATTTTTTCCATTTAATTTACATACCCCCTGTGACTGCCATTCAAAAAATTGTTCGGGGAGTTTTTAGGGTTTTTTTAACAGCTTTTTCTAATAGTCGCAACAGAACTATTCAAAACCCCTTAAACTTGCCACGTTAGTGTAATTTGCATCAGCTGTTCGTTGAGGTTGAGCTATATGTTGAATATATTTTTATTTGTGTAAAAGAACCCAACTGAGAACGTTTTTAATGAAACAATTTGTAAGTATACACGATTTTATAAAACGATGGCGACTTTGTGAAACGCTTTCCCGTCCAATGGAAATCCATGTTATAATCTGATTATTCTCTTTTCATCATGTTCCAGAATCGATGTTTTTATTTTGTATTTGAACGATTCATTTTCCTTAATTATCTCTCATTTAAAAAGACTTCGTTTTATTCCAGTTGTACCTTCCGAAATGAGTCCCCGGCAAAAGGGTACAACTTGCTAATTGAATCACAAAATTATTTCTGTGGTGATAAATAATGTCACAGGTACATGTCAGCTTGAATCAGTTTCCATTTTTGCACCTGCAACCTAATATTTATGTGAAAATGAATTACAAATTAATAATAAAAAATTGGAGAAATTCCAATAGTGCAGCTGTAGGTATGTGATATGATGACGATGTGAGGTATGTTATGCGGCTAAATTTAACAGCTCTCCAACCAGAAAAATACCGAACTTTCCAAGTGTCAAACAGAAACTTAACAACAATTATTTTAATAAGTATTTTAAATTCTGTATTAAACGAAAAGTAGTAGATTAATAATAAANNTTTTTGTTTAGTTTTACTTTTGCGGAATTCATCAGCGACACATTTTATTATCTTTTTGTCGAGCTAAAGGAATCTGTTTCAGTTATGCCACTTCTTGATTAGACTCTTCATTAAAAGTTGCTTTTAGCAACATTTTAAAATTTCCATGAACAGAACTTTGATGCAGCGCTTTTTGTCCTCTTTTTAAAGAAGCCAAGATGAGCTGCTTTTTAAAATATTTTTTCCTATTTCATACCCATTTTATGTTTCAGTGCTTGTGTAGATCTAACTCTGAATTTAAAAATAACAGAATAATTAGGAGTTACGTTAAAAAGTCTCAGCTCTTCTGGTACCACAGCTACCGTTGCCACTGGAGCAAAAAATAAAACTAATATACAAAGGTGTCATAAACAGCAGTGCAACGTTACATAAACCGATAAAAAATAAAACATCTATTTGAAACATGATATTATACAGCAAAAATAAATTAATTTTGTGTAGCGCTATGCTTTGAACATTATGTAACTCGAAGGAAACAGTGGCAAAATTCAAGAAATGTACACAATGATGTCAAATTAAATTGATTACATCATAATTGCTTTCAATTATTCATATTTATTTTAAATTAGCTCCTATTTTTGTTAATCCTTAATATCGCGATAAAAAAGATATTATACAGAAGATTGCGTTTGTTGAGAAGAAATGAATACTAATCGTAAAAAATATACTATACTATACAATTTTTGAAACAATTATGGACAATCGCATTGTATTGCTACACGATTATGAGAAAGAAGCTAAAAAGTTGGCTTGTGTATACGCAGAAATAAAGATTAGTTCGATAGTTAGGAATGATTAATTCTTTTATACGGGCTGAGACTCAAAAATGGAACAGTCACAGTGTTCTTATTTATTTTTATTTAATAAACGTACATCAAATAAAATTAAAATTGGAAATGCGAATATATTTTTTTTATTACTTACTGTTCCTTTAAAAATCCATAACTCTTCAGAAATTAGGAAACAGCAAACTCTTAAACAACGTGTACCTCTCTTGCCAAGTACATTATGTAAATATCGGTGTATTCTGTTTCTATTATTTTTAATAAAAGAGGAAACGTTATATTCACAAAACAAGTTTTTTTATGTTGGATCATATTACTCTTAAAATCATTTTGATGTTTATTTGATGTATCGCTTTTGTGCTTCACTGTATATAATAAATAAAGTAGATTTTTATTGAATAGTCAACATTTTGAGCTATAACAAGGGAAATAATAGTCATTGTCAGTAATTAATGCTGTGTATCCAAAGCCTCGTTTACATAAGCATTTGTAGCGAAATTAAAACTGAATGCATTGTAATTTTTGCACCAATTTTATAATACCATAAATGCAATAGCCAATTAACGTTTCCATCCGTATTGTTAACATATCCCACAGAAATTGGCTAATGTTAATAATTTCACAGAGAAAAATGAAAAACATTTCTACCATTCCGTACTAACTGTAATATATAAATCGAATTCAATGTGTTTATAGTAATTGACTTCACATTCGCTGATATGCGTATTTGCTTGAAATGTACACACATTATTACCGATTGCAATGAAATTGTAAAAAATGTTTAGAGATACATATATTAAAAAAAGCAAAAAAAGGGATTTTCTTCGAATATTCTTGTTTGAATTCAGAAACTTATAGGTAGTGAAAATCAAACGCATTATTTTTTTTATGCCACTTAAACAAAAAAAAGTAATAGATTAACATTCTCCAAAAAATGTTAAATAGTTAAATCTCAAGTACTTTTCTTTTGTTCACCACTGTTATGAGTAAAAAATTAAATCTGTAGAGCAATATTCAGTCATAATGATTCAGATTGTCTTGACACGATCTGTCATTATATCGGATTGTAGATTGTAGGTTATGTAAAAAGATA
>QDEB01059457.1:0-12452 GCA_004193795.1 Asbolus verrucosus | reverse complement strand
CTAGCACTAGTAACAAGTAGCCAGTGCAGCCAACAGTCAAAAACATTTTTCACTAAAATTAAAATTTTTTAGTAAAAATTGATAATTATTCATATACAGCGGCAATATTTTCTAAACGATTCACAGCCGCCTTTGACTACAAACATTTATAACTGGTACTACGGTGCGATTAAAAAAAAAAATCAAAGCAAACCATGAATTTAGTTGTTATATTGGTAAACTCGCAAAACAGTTAGCAATGACATTTTGTAGGTTATCAAGATTGGATTAACTTTTTTAAACGCAACACTAACGTCAGTCAACTAATATGTCAAATTTGCAGGTTTGCCAATCTAACAATTAAATCCATGGCTTGCTTTGATTCTTTTTTTTTCGATCGCGCGGTATTTTACCATGCTGTATTATTACTTATTTTATTTCATTTATGCAAATGATCTTCAACCTACTAGTAATGGAAATGTTTGGAGTGTACCATGGCAAACAATAAAAATTTATGAAAATAAAATGAAATTTATTAGAATGTTTAATTTGTATGAATAAATCCAAAAAACAACTGAACAAATCAAAAATGCCATTTAGCTGTCTCACTACAAATTTATGTTTGTTTTATTCACAGTGGAAGCAATAAAAAAATACAACAATAACAACAAATGTTTCCATTTGAACTTCTTTTAATTCACTTCGGCAGTTGAGACATGCGTTATCAAATTCCAGTGATGCCAACCGACAGGAACTTGAGGAACCAGATGGTCTTGAAGTCCCTGCTATCAAATCGTAACAACTTTGAACAGTGTTTATTTGTTGATGGCCGAGGATTGCACCCAAGGATCTGTTGATTGTAAAACAGACAGCAATAGATAGGTTATCTCATCCCATTCCTTGATGTCGAGCAAATATGGCCACCATTAGGTTACCCAGACTGCTCCAAACAAACGGTTAGTGCAGTAAAGCACCGTCAGGTTTTACATTCATGTTCTCGAGCATTTTTTATTTTAAAGTAACCGAAGTCTCTAATTATAGCTTACCTATATTTATTACACTAAAAATAAATTCCAATTTAATGAAGTGAAAAATTAAGGGTGATTTGGTCGTACGTGAATGAACAAGCTATAGATTATAATGGCGGGAGCAACAACGATCACTTTCTAATTTACCGACATAATTGAAAATGACAGTTGTAGCACATCCTGTCAAACAATTAGTGATGACTAATTGGCGGTCATACAATTACTACGAAGTGTTCAGTGGCATGCTCGTGTTAATTCTCCACAACAGACGGTGGTTTTAGACGAGGCACATTCAAATGTTGGTTCGTCATCGCTCAAATTCGACACGGAAAACCCGGCGACTTCCCAGTGGCACGAGTGAGTCTTGAAAACCCGCAGGTCAGGACCGGCGAGCTTCACGAGCCAGCCGCCCGACCGTGCACTTGTTGAAGGGGTGCTGGTCGGCGGCCCCGCGGGTCAGACTCCAGCCGAAGCAATACCATTCACCGGGCGCAGTTATTAACCCATGCGATCAAAACAACCAACCCGCGGTGGGGCGGCCGACAGGGGCTGCGTCAATACGCGCGTCGGGCCCCCTCGCGCAATCCCCACGTGGTGCTTCCTCCCCTCCGGGCCCAGCCGGCGTTACAGCAGCACCGGTTCCCGCGCCGAGCAGAGCTCATTGTAACGCGGACCGCAGGCGAGCACGTATCGCACACCGCCAGTTTGTTTGTTGTTGTGTGCTCAAGTTGTTCCACACCGTAGTTTTTTGTAGTGTGCGCCGCCCCCAGGACTAAACCGACATTCAGGACGCTCATAGATCGCATGGCGACTTCAAGGTGAGTCCGCGCGCGACGGGGTGGTTAACCCCGGCGGCTAAAGGGGCCCTCACACCGACCGCGTTTTCCGCAAGTCGCAACGTCGCCGAGGGGCGAACAAAGAGGCGGTGCGATTTTCCATTCGGATTCTTGTCGCTTTAACGGTCCGCGGCTGTTCAAGGACGGTATGCACAGACGAAAGTTATTTATATAAATGATCAACAGCATGTCTGTTCGGTTGTTCTTCAGCTGTGTTTCCAACGTTTAATAGCGACACTCCGACGGAATGTTCGCGGCAATAAACGTATTAACCTGGAGGTGCAATCGATTTTTTCCTCAGCCGACGGACTTATCGTCGCAGATTATGCTAACATGTTATCGAATCATAATAATCACAGAAATTTCCCAATCCGCCTTGTTACCACCAAACCGACTTTGTCGCCGAGCTCTAGGGTCAATACGTCCCAAGATTGACACAAAGAAAACAAAATTCACCACATAAACACATTCTTCGGTGTATTTCAACACTGCATTCGCTCAGTTCATAGTTAAGATTACCATTCACTTCGCCATTCCAGCAACGTGATCGTTTCTCAATAATCCGCCGTACCAAGAACAATTTTATGACTCAATTGTGGAATTTATAAATACCGAAATAACCATCACATTATGAGGAAAATTTTATGGTAATCAAATGCCTCGGGTCAAGAGGCAAGCAGCGCTCACCTTTACGTTGTATTGCAATTTGTAATTATGTTTATCACTGATTCATTCAAGTACAAGTATTAAAACACATAATCGGTTTATCAAAGAATTCCCGTTAAAAAAAAAAATAGAGGAAGTCGGCTTATCGGAAACATTGCCGTGTTTTATAAACAATGGCGTGTCGTATGGCAGCTCCAGGAATCACCGCAGCGATCAACAAATGAGCCGATTCTTTGTTCTCGTATTTTTCAACCGCTTTCGTTATGATTTATTAATCTGGAGTCTTTAAATAGAAAAACGTTGGCGTATCTCATTGTTGTGTTTATGGTTTAGTTATGTAAACAGAGATATAAAATTTAGGTCCACAATTTTCACATGGCTAATGCCGGCCTTATCAGAGAGCAAATACCGTGGCGAATGCGACTGTGGTATTTTTTCGTGATCGTTTCGGAAAAATTCCCAGCCCGGCTGGAAGGACGGGGATAAAATGTCACATCCGCCGATGACGGATAAAACATTCGAAGGCGTTCTTTCTTTTATCCGTCGTTCCATTTGTCGTTTCCTGCTTGGTTTTCCGCGTGCGCAATTTCAATGTGTCCTTAAATTTCTATAACTGACCTCGACTACCACGCCCACGTTATCCTTTGTGTCTTGGAAGTGTACCTGTCAGTCATGTGCGATATCGAAATAGCGCTATTGTAATTTTTTCGTTCGCATCCACCGCCGAAAAGCAGCCGTGGAAAGGTTGTGCAACTTTTAATTGATCCAACGCCGAATTGCTATGGCGAAAAGTGGCGAGATGATCTCATGGGATTACTGATGGTACGTTTGAAAGTGAAAGTGGTTTTTGTCATGGATATGTGCGATGGCCTTTGTGCCAAACCGCGCGTTTCCCTTCTCTTCTTTTTTAAAGTGGTTCAAAGTCTGGGTTAGTTGGGGCAGGTCGCTTGACAAAAGCAATTACCGATAAAAGCGCTGGGGCAGTAAGCGACAGTCCATTACGATTTTTATCGTCAATAAATTTAATAATAAGCGGCGATAAGGCCGAGATAAAAAATAATGAATACGTTCCTTGTAAATACGGTGTGTGGGTGTTGACGTTCCCCCATTAATTTCAACGGTTAGTAGAGGTTCATCATCGAAGAGAACGAAAATCTGGGACGTTCTTGTCCTGTACTGTACAGGACCGCATCTGCCGGAAGTGATGCCTC
This sequence comes from Asbolus verrucosus, assembly GCA_004193795.1. Lineage (NCBI taxonomy): Eukaryota > Metazoa > Arthropoda > Insecta > Coleoptera > Tenebrionidae > Asbolus > Asbolus verrucosus. The sequence continues at coordinate 8,732 of QDEB01059457.1, read as the reverse complement.
TTCTCCTCCACGTGGCGGGAATGCGTGATGATTGATGAAATATCTTATAAGAGGCGGTCGTCGACGTTTGACCAAGGTCTCGCAATTAACATTTTACGAAACAAGTCAACATAAAGAAGTGGGTACATTGTTTCTACCATGTCTGATGCATGTAGCCGGCAGTGGCTGACAAATCACTGTTTCCTTTATGGTTGTGGTCCCAATAAATAAAAAATAATTGGTTTTTAATGTTTTCACGGAATTCATGTTAACTACACCGAATCGAATCCGTCCAACATTCGGCTGCTTCTACACATTATTGTTGCTTGAATCACGTGATCTAATTGGGTTTGCCATCGTTTCTGGCGAATTTACAGCAAAGAAGCACGTGGGGTTCAACCGTCCGGTCCGTGTGGTAATGTACAGGGCCCCTCAAGAGCTACTCACCTTCGTCTCTCAGTTCGGAAACTTTCACTTTCTAAACATAACTTTCCTGCTTTGTGTGTATAAATCTAATTACCCAATTTGGTAACTTTTAAAACTTGAGGGTGGGTGTTAATTGAGACAGCGTGGCTTTGGCGCCGGTAAGATACGACCTTTATCATTGTATTTGCCACATCGATTTTGTAAATGGTTGATAGAGAGAGGACGTGTTGTAGCAACAACCTTGACGGACGTGTCGTCGACTCCATATTCGAAAATGTTAATAAATTGTCCAAATGAGCGAGTCACAGTACGGTTTTTTACAAGCAGCGCTTGTTGTGTGACAGTTGATTCGTTTTAATTTCCAGATGGACGTGATTCATGCGATTCGACCAATCATGCGCCGAATTGAGACAAACGCACGACCTCATTAACCGAATCAACACCAAAAATTTAACGGCCGGCACGAGTCGGAGAGGATGTCCGCCGATTTGCGGTGTGTCCGACGACAGTTCTGCGGCAGCTGCAGTCGCCTTGGAAAATTTTGGCCGGCATCACGCGCAAAAAACGCTTTCACTTGTAACGAACGAAATTCGATTAATTAGATCAGAGGCAAGGAACGAGTTTGCCAAATCAGTGGATATTATTCCGGTTCAAAAGCGGATGCGAAGCGCTTTGCGCCGCCGCCGGCCGTGTTTATTTCGACCGTCCCCGGGAAAGCACTTAATCATATTATCGTTTTCTGCTTTGTCCACGGACGAAACGTTGATATTGCTGACGTCGACCGTTTTCCGGTTGCTCATGTTTACGTTTGACGCCTAGAACATGATTTAATCAAGAGAAAAATTCCACGCTAGCCTGGAAAGAATCGAGTTCTTTACATGGTGACCAAATGGATTTTGCCAGCAGCGTTTTTTACTTCTGACATTTAGTTCGAGAGACACATGCCCCGGACAGATGTTCAAATACTTAAACAATCCCATTGGACTCATGCAAAGATTAAATAAATATGTATGCGGGGTTCGCTGGCTGGTGTCTCCTGTCGTTTCGTCACAAGAAGCCGATTTTTTGCACATGGAATCACACGGATGGTCAATTAAGTCGAGCTCTTTCAGCTTGGAAAGAGAAGCTTGGAGATTGTACGAGATGCTAACACCATCATCATCACTGCTTGAAAGTATTCGTTTGTTGATGATTTTTAGAGACCGTTGTAATTATTAAGTGTTATTAGAACTGCCGATGTTGAGGCAACAGTTCGACTAGCTTTTCATCGGTCGTCGGACAAAATGTCCTGTCGGTCCTGGCAAAAGTCGTCGGGGAAAAACTTCGCAAACAGCAAACAACGAAATTCGATTGATCGAGTTATTTTATTACGCCCTGCCACGTCCGCTCATGGCGTCGCTCGACAATCTTATTTCGTACTTGTTGCGACTTCATTACAGACGTAACGAATTTCCAAATTGCTCGTAAAGTAAAAATTATGTTATGTTTAATCACAATAAACGGCACACACAACACCCGGTCGTAATCAGTAAAGATAATATCCTTCCGTCTCTCTCGAAACTGATGCCTTGTCTCCTTTATTTTATATTTCATAAAACATATTACGTGAATGGGATGGCATCGGGGAGTTGCCATTCTACATATTCCGTCATATTGTTTCCGTTCCATTGTCCGAAGCAAATATTAGTTATCTCTTTGTCGAATTCCGAAAGATTGCTAAATGACTTTTACAGTATTTGCAGACATGAAATCAACGATATTGACGAATGTCTTGTTCACAGGTATGTCCGTGGTCTTCTCGGGGCGCCACTAGTCGTTTTGAGCGGGAATGATCTCATGGGATGGCTGTGCAGCCGCGCTAAAGGTTAACAAAACTGAACTTTCCGCGGGCCAGATGCGGCCACCTCCTTGTTGCCGGGTTAAAGTACGACCTTCGTTGTTCTGCGATGGCGGGTAAAAAATCTCTAAATTGTTGAGAACCACAATAACAACATCCATCACGCAGTACGTATGAAAGTGAAGGCGCTCGACCGTTGGGTTCGCATACACGCCGATGATGATGATGATGATGATGGCAGAGCAAAAAGCCGGCCGACCGGTCAGCACAATATAAATGCGGATCAATGTGCCAACGCCGGGTAAACGTCCCGTGATTATTGTCCTCGGCAACGCGACCTTGTAAAGAGCAAACCTGATATACCTGTGCATGCACACCCATGTCTGAGAAGGGGTTGTTGGAGAATCGAACCGATTATGAGTAAAAAGCGATGTCACGCTTCTCCGCCTCGAAGATGGCTCGGCGTTCACTATCGATATCTGTGCGTGGTCACGATTCATTTGACTGCAATCAGTCCATCATGGACTGAAAGTAAAGCCTGTAATCTTGTTATCGAATCCATCACATACAAGGATTTTATTAGATGGCGCCGTTAAAACACGGAAAATGAAATGTGCCAAAATCGAATCGTGTCTCATTTCACTATTGACTATATGGTAGAGTTGAAAAATTCCCAATAATTGTTGCACGATTGTTTGTAATTTAATTACAACATTGCTGGAACAAAAGCTTTGAAACTGGTATACATTTACTGAATCAATTACAGCATGGAGATGGAAATTAGTTTGCTTCTCAGATTTTCCTGTTGTTGCTGTGTATCCCCATCGACGTAGAACAATCAATGATGTAATTCACTGTAAAGCCTTCGGCTGATCCGACGTGCGATGGAGGATGTGTTTATGAATATAAACGGTTGGGACATCCGCTAAGATTATATTCAGATTCAGTTTAGAACCCTGGCTGTCGTTAATTTCAACCGAACAAGGTTGCAGAAATTCTAATAAAAGTCGAGATCCTTTAGAGGATCTGGCGTCGGATTATTAGCGCCATATTTGTCGCGATCTCTCCTGAGTCACTTCATGGTGACGGATGAGACAACGCGCGTACGAAGGTCCGTGATTGGTTGAGGAGGAAAAAAGCCGACTCAAGGATCACAACTTTTCAATCGCGCGCTTTTACGGTTGATATTTTTTCGAGTGGAGCAACGCTTTGATGCTTAATCGAATAAATTTCTCCCATCGTCGGGATAAAAACGTTTTTATCGCCCGCAGATCCGACCCAGGATCGTGCGAGGAACGGTCGGAATCCTCCCGGGCTCGCCCAGAATTTAAATAACCACCTCCGATTTATGTTGCAAAAGGGGAAATAATTTGCAGCAGTCGGTATAGATTGGCGGATTTAATAAGCGGTTTTAGTTTGGAGGCAGGCGACAAATTGCGACTATTAACGATATGTTTGGGGCCATTTCCTAAACGCCCAACCTTTGTTGGCGGGACAGGCGACTCTGTTATTATGTGCGTAATGCCGAATTATGTTGTTTCGATCGAATTTCATGAATGGTCGAAATGGTAATTCGTGGTTGTCATTGGTGTGATGAATGCGCCGTCGCTGCCGGCCGTTTGTACCATTCGGGTTCAACGGTTCAGAACTGCGGCGGAGGAGAAGGAGGAGATTGTCCCCGCAGCCTTGTGTGCGGGTCCGTGGTCGGCCGTGTGGAACGTCGGGCATGAGAATCCTGCGGCACCGCGGACCAAGCGAACGCTTAAACAAAGGATCGTTACATCGCGGAAAAATGTAGCGAAATCCATTTGCACGTAGAATCGTGAGCCAGAACCCGAACCGTGCGGAAAACTTGGAATTCTCGCACAACTGGGCACTCTTGGGCTTCGCCTGGCGCCCCGAAAAGGGGGACCGTCACGACGGAGGATCGCGGAAATGCAAATGGACGCGCTAATGGCGTCCAATGACACGCCATCGTTGTCTTCTCTGTAATTTCGAGATCACGCCGCCCATGGTACGGCAGCGCAGCGTACGTTAACCCGTCCAATAGCATCGCTGAGAGAGTTGAAGGTGACGGTGCTGCTGTTGCTCCTGGTGCCGCCGTGCGATACTCATTTGTTTGCGCGCCGTTGACCTTGAAAACGTACGCGAACCCAACAAAGAACTCGAGAGTTCAAGCCGGAAACGACGGAGTGCGGGGTCCGCGTGGCCGACCCGGAGGCTCCGGACGGACGATCGATGAAGAGTGTCGATGGAGAGGCGACGCATCTCGGATATGGCCGTCGACGGCTAATTGAAAGTCTCCCGATCGAGACCAGATGCTGTCCGCAGAAACAAAAACTTAATTAGGATGTTGAGATGTAGTTCGTTTCTTTTTTTCCCTTCGAAAGATGCCTCGTTAGACCGACTGCATTTTAGAGAAACCTCTTACTCGGCGGGGTTGCAATTTGAACACGTGTGATGACATTTAGGTAAAGCTGAAACGTCAAGTTTTTTGAAGCTAAATATTCGTTTTGTACCGTGCGGTCGGTTCGTCGGCAAAAAGTGCTCGGGCGTCCGCGTGAGCTTAACGGGCGATGTAAAAATAAAAAGTGGGTTGATTTTTTTCCTTGAGCCCCTTGTGGCATAATTAAAAATTGACCTTCGCTAACGTTGCAGGAAAATGTTTTCATGGCGGCGGACGCGTTCGAACGGACATTAATTATGGAAGAAACAATTTCCTATTATACCGGGTCATTGTTGAAATACAAACGATGTCGGCGGAGCTGCGTTTATTTCGATGCAATATTGAAATAATTTTCATTCTTCGAGCAAAATCTCGGCGAGCGATCTTACGGCGGCGTATCTCAGTATAAAATCGCACCGAGCGAAACAATGGCAGCTTTTGTTCACTTATCCTAAGGAAAATTCACCTGATGTGGCTTTGTTGCATCAGTGTCCTTGATGTCAGTTTTCTGCAGCTCACCGAGCTATGGAAGCCGTTGCTGTAATAAATTCCTTGCCGCCGAGTACCTTCCAGCATTGTTCGCAGCCAGGAGTTCATAAACACGAGTGTTGGATGCACGTGCTTGGATACATCCTTTTGTTTACTAATGCACGTGTTGGTTGGCTAGTTTTTCCTCGATGCTGGAAAATTCGATTCGGCATCATCGTTCCCGAGTTTTATTTATCTTTCCGCCATTGAGGAAATGTTGGCAGTGAATATTAAACTGATTTATTTGCGTTCAAAATTTGCGTGCTCGATGCTGTATACACCAACCACTAAATTTAGACGCTTACACGTTTATTACATCGAGAATTCACAGAAAATCGGTTTGTCTTTGGATCACCTCTTGGAGATTCGCGATTGGAAATATCTAGCCCGTTGCCTGTGGAAACCGATTGAATTGGTCGGTCAAATTATTGATACGCCGTTCAGTCATACCGATACGATCGAGATTATCTTTTTTCCTCGAGGAGTTTGTTGCTCTGACCATACCGACGACGCTGGAAGCCATCAAGTTCAAGGTCGTTCCGAAATATATTTGGAAAACACTCTCTTGGTGTGTTCGTTCAGTAACGTCGACAGTAAATTTGGAAGCATATGCGTCTGATGTTTTCAACGCGACGGCTTTTTTTAGATCATGTGAAAAGGGACAATTTTGTATATGTTACAAGATTTTTTCTTGTTCTAGAATTTACGGCAGTTTGTATCTGGTTGAACCAATAAGAATTTTGCTCTTGCGACACCACCAAACCGAATTTGTCGCTCGCGGTCTTTGGAAAATTCGCGAGAAATGGTGGATGCGTTGTTCGTTCACTCCCTTATTGTTATTGTTAGACCGGCGTGTTTATTTACGTTGGGAAGTTTTGGAACGGCCCCAAAATATTCATCATGAATTTCGTTACGAAGTTGGTAAATGGCCACTTCATAACTAATTACTCGTTGTATCGGTTTGCGTTTTTCATTTGTCAAGTCGTGCGTGCCGAAAACAGAAAATTCCATTTACCCTGTGCACCACTTATTAATGATTTCTTTTGAGTGCATGCGTATATTGTGCAGTGCTTAACATTTCAAAGCAAAATCTCTATCAGCTATAAATAATGTATTCAATCCGAATGAATATGCACGGAACATTACTAACTACATATTGAACAGTTTGAAGAGTTTGGAATTTATAATTTAGATACATCAAACGCGCAAGCATCGACTGAACAATTGGATTGGAATATTTTTTCCGAAAAGTTTACGGAGGAAAGATCGATTGGTGTTAATTAGCCACCCTCGTCTGTAGGCGGGACGGCGCCGTTGGACTAACGAGCGGCACAACACTGAGATGGTCGTTCCGGTGGGAACGCTCCTTCATTATCCCTGATATGTGGGTGTGCCAGTTTAAACATGCCGATCCTTGACGTCTGAGCGACGTTCAAGTGGCGACTACGACCATATTCCCATCGCCATCCCGTACTCGCTCAAGTTCTAACATAACAGGAACTTCCGTTCCTCCTCCAGAAATAGAAAATGCTCGAAGGAATCATCGATCGAGATCCTTTCACTTTCTCATCAATCAATGTATCGAAAAATAGATGTGTAAAGATACAAGCATACGAAGTAATGGTGCAACGTGCTCCCGTTTGCGCAATTACAACAATGGCAAGAGCGTTGACCTGGTGCTGTTGCAACCTTGCAACTTGCATCCGTAGAAGACACAAAGATGCCCGTTGTTTGCGCAAACGACGAAATAATGGATCCAGGCGATCGTTTCCGTTCTTTGACGAAATTCATCGTCCATTGCGTAACTCCTCCATCAGAAGTACGAGCGTTTGATAATGTTTTTATGCTCTGCTAATTAGCGCCATGCATTTTTTCATCAGTTTTTTTTAATTGATTCAGTTGGTTGCATAATAACGTGGATCCTGTCTTTCACTTTCGGACGGTTTAGCGTTACATAGCACGCAAACCGAAGTGGCAACCAAGTAACTTGACGCATCATCTGGTCTCGATCGCCTATTAAATTTGGATATATCCCACATATGTGAGTTTATTGACCCCCCGATGAGTTAATGTTTTTACCATACAGTTCAATTATCACTCAGTATCAGTCGGCTTTGATGTGTGACTACTCGGCGAAATCGATTTTTTTCTTGAAACCAAACCGTCGACGAAGTTAATGACGTATTACCAACGCGTACACCAGCGCAGCCAGGTCCGTTTGTTTTCTCCAGCTGCACTTTGTTAAATGTGTGGAATAATAAACTCCGAGGAGGTTTTCTGTGTTTGTTAGTGTTGTACATATTTGAAACGGTTGCATGTGCTCGCCCCGGAATTATAAAGTACACATTAATGTCTTGTAACGTAAACAGTTTCGGAGTTATGGTTATTTTTCGATGCGGCCACCGCCACGGAGCGGTTTCCTTTAGGCAATACATTACAAGTTCCGTACGTGTTTCCAAACTGATAACGTTAAGTAATCGACTGGAAATCAAAGCTTTTCGCCTTACATAATTATGCTGAACAAGTGGGACATCGAAAACATCTAATTCAGTTCATAAATGATGATTATTTACTCAATGTTCGAGGATGTGCACACACTACTCAACCGTAAGTAAACGAAAGTAACTCAAAAACCATCAACTTTGCTGGAAAAAATTGAGTTATGTATACATATTGCCAATAATTACTCTCTTTAATCTGTTCTTCGTAATTATGAATGAAACACGAAAAGGTTCCGCTCATATTGAAATTGAACATAACGTATGGAACGAAAGTTTTCGGAAAAATTACAAAAATTTGAGATTAATGGAAGATATTAAACCAAAGTTGCGTCAGATTGAAGACAATGGCCCCCTTTTAGTAGTTTAGTGTTATTTCTTATTTTTAAAGACCCCTATAAAATTACATGTTAACAATTGGATTTCATTAAGTTTCTTTAAGTTTTATTTTTTGAAGTTTATATTTTTCCGAAAACTTTCGTTCCATACGTTAATATAATTGTTGCAGCGGTTTTTATTTCATTTGCAAAATTGTTTGTGAATCTTTAAATTTACTCCAAATGTCGAATTTTAGTTGTCATTAAAACGTCAGTGTATCGCCTAATCTAGTATTCGGGAACAGTACGATAAGAAAACTTTACAGTTTATTCTACTGCTATTAGAACAGCAAAAAGTATTCTGGAGAATTGAATATTTTTATTTCTGGAACGACGAAATATAAACTCTGGGTACGACAATAAAGTTTTGAAACCCAACCTTTGAGAAATAAAGATGTCAAAAGGAACGTTAACGCATTCTTCCTTCGGAATTTCAAAAAAAAAGAGGTAGTAAGTATTTAACTAATTCAGTTATACGAAGCAAAGTTTGGAATAAAAATTCGAGAGAATGTACGTAAGAAGTATTTGAATATAATTAAGAAAAATGGGCGAAACAAATTTTTAGAAAATTTTAATTTGCTTTTACAGGAAGCTAAACCAATAAATTTATTTAAAAATGCCCTATCACATCAGTACATTTT
>QDEB01059385.1:12531-32762 GCA_004193795.1 Asbolus verrucosus | reverse complement strand
GAGTGCAAATGTCTTCTTAAATGTTACTCAAATGGCTGTGAATGTACTTCTTGTCTGAAATCTATATTTGTGTAACCAGTAAGCTTAAGGTAAACCACTAAAATTATTATTCGTACAATAAAAAAGTATCACTTACAACAGACTTTTTTACGAGCACAGTTACATGCAACTGGAAATAAGGAACCAATAAACAAATTAAAACATTTTTGTTTTAAACTAAAGTGTCTGTAGCAAATGTGAAAATAAAAATACAAATTTGAATATTATATTGGCGTTTTACACTTTTGTTCGCTTTCCAAAATTGTTTTTTGGTTGAAGTCACAACAGATATGGTTAACTGATTCTATTGAAACTTCGAATAGTAAACAAAATGTTGCAAGTAAAAAGTAGAATAAGTAGAAAGACTGATAATGAATATTTTTATCAATTTTTGTTCATATTCATTTCGGGTTTCTGTTATTGATTTTTATTTTATTTGTTTAAACTCAGTAAAAAAAAATTGACAAAAAACAAATTAAGTAAGTGCATATGAAGTAATTATGTATGTATTTCAAATTTGGTATCTGATACCATCAAGGTTACAGATCATATGCAAATAATATCGAATAATATGTAAAACAAGTAGTCTAGACGATAAAAAAATATGTTTATATTGTCGCTTATCACATCTCAGTGGTAAAAAACCCAAAAACCGTGTACATATATATATAGCCGATACAACTTTAGGTACTTATCAGTTGATTAAAAGAACCGTCGCAATGGTGAAAACACTTTTGATTGTTTTTTCAATTTTGATTTTGGTTTCTGGACAAAAACTTGGCGATTGTCCTAAACCTCAAGGGCCTGGTGTTTGTGCTAGATTGTGTTCATCAGATGCAGACTGTAGCGGATTTATGAAATGTTGTGTAAATGGCTGTAAAGGCACCTCTTGTGTTGACCCTGTTTTTCAGTAACGAAAGACTTCAAGGTAAGCCAAATTAGTCACTACTTACAAAGAAAAAAATATTTAAAACTTGTTATTTTCAGGACTTTTTCTGTATTTGCTAATGCTGCAATATTACAAACTGAAAGGTTAAGTAATGTTTTATTTGGTCTAAATATAAAATAAAATTTTCAGAAAAGTCGTTTGATTATAATTTCCTGAACCATGTGATTCCAACATACATACTTTGCATGAATTACATATACGCTTTCTCTCTTTTTAATTATCTACTCACTCTAAATAAATGCATATGCATACGAATTACGTATGCATTTTAAAATCGGATGCAATTGAGTCAAATGCTATTTCAACTTCCCTAATCATTAATTGTGCTATTTGTATGCAAATATTATTGAATAATATGTAAAACATTTCGATATGTTAATATTTAAAAAATGAACAATGATATATAAAAGGTGATACAGAATTTAGGTACTTTTCAGTTGGTTTTGCAAAATGTTGGCGAAATTGTTTACGTTCTTCTCAATTTTTATTTTGATTTGGGGACAAAAACCTGGGGATTGCCCTGAAACTGAAGGAGCTGCCGTTTGCACTCCACTTTGTTCATCAGATTTGGATTGTCCAGGTTCTTTTAAATGTTGCGAAAGTAATTGTGGTGGAGCCTTTTGTACTAATCCTATCCTATTCAATGAAGAACCCGGAGGTAAACTATAAATATAATATAAAAGCAATGTCACTCAATATAAACCATTCTCGAAAACTATATTATTGTTTATTGAAGATATGGAAGCCAAAAACACAATTGTTTGTGTGAATTATTAAAATAAACATTTAAGTATCGATGCAAGTGTTCTCTGTTTTTTCCACTTCCTAAATGAGGCGCATACTTGGTTGCCTAAGTGTGAGGCTGTTTTCGGTTTATGTCTACAGTTTTGACAATAATTCTTCGTTTTAGTATTTTTGTATTTTTTTTTTCAGTAGTTTTTATATGTAAAATTTTAATAAAGTTTGGCGTATCTGCTTTAAAGTTTAATTTTAATTTTAATAGAATTTAATATAATTCTTTCTAAAATTGATAAAATTGTCTTTGTATGTGAAAACTGACTCTGAATGGAAAATCACTAAAATTGTCTTATCATTGAAATAAAAACATATTTTTATTGTAATTTTGAGTTTCATAAACTTAATCTTGCTTTGGTTTGATCAACGAAAATAATGTATTTTACTGAAAATTTTTCAAAAACAAGCATGTTTCTTCTATTTATCTTTATCTTATTTTTATTTTATTAAAAATGATCTACAAAAATTGATATCTCAAAAAAAACAAAATTAAAAAGAAACAACAAACGTGCATATGAATTAATTAGATACGTATCAATGAATTACGTAGACATTTCGAAATTAATCTAATGCAACCACACAAGGTCATAACGTTCGCTGATTTCACAATTAACCATTATATTCACAAATAATTTTAAAGCTATTCCATCGCCCCTAAACATTAACCGCCGATCCAAATTTGCATATAAATACTTAAAATATACGTTAAATATTTGTTGATATGACAATTTATCACATTTTGATTATTAAAAATGAATAATAAGTAGGTATAAAAGCTGATACAGAGTTCAGGTGCTTACTAGTTGTTTAAAATACGCCACAATGGAAAGGAAATTTTTAATATTCTTTTCTATTTTTGTTTTGATTTGTGGACAAAAACCTGGTGGTTGTCCTAGACCTCAGGGGGTTGGTATTTGTGCTATAACTTGCTCATCAGATGCACAATGTGAAGGTTCTTTTAAATGCTGCACAAACAACTGTGGAGGCACTTATTGTACCAATCCTGTTATGCATAGGGAGGTGCCTTAAAGTAAGCCAGATCAATATATTGAAAAAAATAAAATAAAATAAAATAACTATTTTCAGGGTTTATTTATCTTAATGGCATCATACTGAAATTTGGAATCTTAAGCAATGTCATATTACATTAGTTATAATTAAAAATAAAATTAAATATTCAGAAAATTAAGTTGTTTATAATTTCTCAAATCATATAATTGCCAAGTTATTCTGTATGGATTATAGTTTAATAAATTCATTTAATAATTTTAAAAATGTAAAATAACCACTGTTCCGTTACCGAACTTATCTTTATTGTTGCTGATAACTTTATCAGTAGACTTACAACACTGTTTAATTAATTGGGACATGCAGAACAGGTTTTTAATAAATAAAATTGTATATATTTCGCAAAAAAAAACTGCAACATCAGTTTCTACTCTTTCATTAGACCTAATTAAAAAAAAAATGTAAACTTGAGAATTTTGATATTGTGTGGATAAATTCTCAGCTCTGCATCTGATTATAAAGATATTGTTTCGAAATATTTATTGTTGTTTAAAATAATCAACAAATTATTTTGTTGCTACGTGGGGGAAAAATAATACAAGATGAGTTTAGCCGAAGGCAAGGATTAAGTACAGCCATAAATAGTCGGTCAAGAGAAATCACAACTTAGTTACCAAGCGAATTCAAAAGAGGCTATAACAATGGGTAATGCCAAAATATTTCTCATATTTGTGCTTACAGTGATTGTTATAGAAAATATTTACGCACTAAACGGTAAGCAAATCGTTTAAAAACTTTATCTACGTTTATCTACTGATAAACATTCTTTCAAAACAGCGAATTGTCCCACTGCAAGCCGCATTGCCAGCTGTAGTCCACAATGCAAAGAAAACAGTGGCTGCCAAGGCTCGAAAATATGCTGCAGCAACATTTGTGGCACAAAATCTTGCGTAGATCAGTATCAATATTCATCTGACGGCAATAAAGGATATAAAGGGTCAAGTTCAAGTAAGGAATCGGTCACGTGACAGCAAAGACACATCCAATTGCTTATATCTGTGTTTTTGCAGAGGGTTCCACAGGCACCTATTGCGGCAACGTGAAATGTCAACCGAACGAAAAATGCGAACTTGACAGAAGCACGAAAAGGGAGAAATGTGTGAGAGGTTAAATTTGAATTTGGCGCGCCAATGTTACGTACAAAAAATGAATACATTGTACATTAAATAGTTTTTTTTTTATTTCATAACTATTCGAACTTATGAGAATTCTTATTTCATCAATCTGTCAAAATGCAACTGTCATATTTGACAAGTGTTTGACAACTGATGATTGTTGGTTATTTTGTCAAGATTGTTATAAATAAAACAAACACTAGGCTCTTGCCAACAATGCTGCAAAATATTTGCAAGAATAAAATGTGAAGATGGTGATGTCAGTTTTCGTGAATAAAATCAAGCATTTCGTCCTCTTCGTGGTGAGCATCTTCAGACGGGCTTTGTGTTGTTTTCGAAGACGCCGGCGGAGCTCCTTCGATTCGGTCCCATTGACCCACGTGGGCGTCGTCTCCAACCACAAAGAATCCGAAGAAAACTGGAACTGGGACGACAGACTCGAATATGCTGAACCTAAAACCGTACAAGATCATATTGAGTTGTACAGGAAGCGCAAAGTCGATGCTCAACAGCAGTCTGACATTCCTCTAGAGGAGCGACTGGATTTCTTCGAGGACATGACTCCGAAAATCACAAAACAGACGAAACTGTTTATTAATGCGGCCAAAAACGAGAGCGATGTTGGGAATCGACTGAATGTTATCGAGACTGTCCCGGTTGTAGGTTTTTATTGGTGTAAGAGATTTTTTTTTAAACAGTACAATTTTAGGAAGATGGCGAGTTGAGAGAATGGGAGGAGAGTTCTGGATGGGAAGGACAGACTTTGGATTGGGACGCACAAGAAGCTTTGCGCCAGAAAAAGAGGCAGGACAGAGAAAGGAGGTTGTGGGAGCAGCAGCAAAAGCGACAAGAGAAAATTAACAGATCTCTTGGAGCTAGAGTCAACACGTAACATTTATTATTAGCCAAAGCAAAGGGGAAGTGTAAAATATTTAAAATAGGAGCTGTTTGAATTGTGAACATTCCAAAATTGGAATAAATTTTGAAGGTTTTTTTCTAGGTATCGTTTATTTAATATAAAAATGTACAAAATATAAATTTAATACAAATCATGAAGCCGAATATATAAACAAAAAACGTGAATAAATAAATATCTAATAAAATTCACATAAATATTATGTTATAATAATTAAAATTACATGACATGACATAATGAAAAATTACATCAAAGAACAATTTTGAGAATTCCTATCTCTTGGTCATCACTTTAAAATTCATGTATTCATGGTCTTCACTATGGACCTCGCTATTGATGGATGCACCTATATTCATATACTCTTGTGGGGAGTGGTTACCTTCTTCAATCCCTATTGGACAAAATTGTAAAAAAAAAGATCTTCACAACAGTGAAGAAAATACCTGTTACGGGTCGACCCGATGGTGGAAATTGGATGTAATATTCTTCAGCCACTGGAAGCGTTTCTGGCCTCGCTAAAGGTTTCTCCTGTTCAAAAAATTGTGTTTAATTCAAGTCAAAATTGGCGGTAATGGAACCTACTTCAATAGTTTCGAATAATTTGCTTCGATTCGAAAATTTGACAGGTTTTGGCACTGGTACTGGTGTGTAATTTAAATCTATAGTTGCTTTATTGAGGACGTTTCTAAAATCTTCTTCATTGTGGCTCCCTAGCATGTTCTAAAAATGATAATACAAGAAATGGAAGAAGTAATGAAGATTTTGGATTATACTTTTCTCTCTTCGTTGTCTGAATGAGTACCGCTGTCTCCAAGACTGCACCCACTTATAGTGCTCATTCTTCCCGAAGACCCCGAACTAGAGGTGCTTAAGCTACTGATAGGTCTTTGCGACTGGATGGCTACGATACTTGGAGATGTCAAAATGGGCGAAGAAATTTCATGTTTATCTTCCCTCGATTTGCCTCTGCCAAACAGTTTTTTGATTCTGTCGAACGGTGTTGGTTTCTTCATTGCGTTCTTCATCTCCAGTTGGATTTTTTCGTATTTCATCCGCATCTCTTTGAGTTGTTCCTGCTTTTCTTTGAAAGATTTTTGGACGTCGTTGCGATTCTTCCATTCTTCCACCAGTTTTTCCACCTGCGATATCGAGTGGACGTTGTTTTTGAAATCGTTGATTATTTCTAACAGTTCTTTTTGGACTTTATCTTCTGATTCACAGTCCTGCAGGGAATGACCTAATGGTTTGGTTTGGTCAGTCTTTGGGGTTTTCTTTGGTGGTTTTTCCAAGGAATCGGCGGTTTCTTCTTCAATGATTATTTTAACTGGAGAGGGAAATATTATTATGGATTTTTCTTCGACTGAAAAAACTCACCAGGAGTGTTCATGGCCATATAACCATACTCACTGATGGGAGGATTCACAGGTGATGATTTCACCTCCACAGGTCTTGGTGCTGGACAGATTTTGTACAATTCTTCGATGCTCTTAGGGGTTACGTAACAATCTTCATCTAGAAATATTGGGAAATTTCTTCGTCTGGGAGAACTTTTTTTTTATTAAACTTACCCCTGCTGTTCAATTTTGACGAATTTAGACTCATTTCTTTCAGTTTAGCATACATGTTAGTGAATTCGTTCATGTTCTGAAAAAGGGGTGATGATAAGAAAATACTTTTAGTTTATAATATCTCTTACCATATATCCCCGAAGTGTGGCGGCTAATTCAGGATGGCCGTTAGTTTCAGCAATTTCAGCAGGTGTCAGATCATAAACATTTTTGATGTCGTAAGCAATGTCAGCTCCAGGGCAGTCGAGAAGTTGCAGTGCGAGTTTCTCGAAGCCGAATTTGGCTGCGAAGTGGAGAAGGGTCGGGTGCTCCTCGTGGCCTGAAATGGAGAGAAAGAGTTGATATTTGTGTCAGGCCAAGTGCATAAAAACAAGGAAAATCTAACACAAATAACTAAATTAAAAGCGGAAACATAAAAAACGGGAACGTTACGGTGAAAATGAAAGAAACTAAATGAAATAATGGAAAGACCTGTGACGGAAAAGATAAAAAGCAGAAGAAAAGAAAATGGTAAAGTTGATATGGAAAATTGACACTTAAAATTTTTGAAGAAAGCAAATGTTTATTAGGAATTCAAGCAAAAGAAACTAAATTACAAACATTTAGGTTTGAAAGATTTTAAATAGTTTGTAGGAAAGTCCAAAGGAACAGAGAACAGTAAAAAGAGAAAAATAGAACAAGAATATTTTGACCACAATAGTGAGAATGTAAAAAGAAAAAATGAAGGGAATAAAGATAGGAGATAAGAATATGAAGTTGTTTATAGGAAAAAATAGATTTAGTAAAAAATTATAAGAACAACGAAAATATGATAAAAATGTGTATCAAAAGATACCAGTAAAAAAAAATAAAAGAGAAGAATAAAGTAGAAGTAGAAAATTGCAACGTCCAGAGTCCTGAATCGAAAGAAATGACAATATTTAATATCATCCACTCCTTTTGAGCGAAACACGTCGGTTTTGAAAAGAAGGAAAGAAAAGTAATGCAATATCGATAAAAATTGAATAAAAGACGAGATTCAAAGGAAACTCCGAAATAAAATCTTGGAACCCCGAATCAATACAATTAATAGAGCAATGAAAGGACTTACTGTGCTTGTGCGCGTGAACGGCAGCGGCGAAGGGCGTCTCGTGATTGGCCAGCAGGTTGAAGTGAGAGGGCAAGTTCCTCTGGAAGGCCTGCAGCAGCCAGTTGTCCAGGTGCTCCTTGCTGGAGGGATTGAAGCCCAAAGTCTGGAAAACACCGTGCAGACGTAATTCCAAGAAGCGGAGCTTCGAACTATTTTTGTTCGCATCGATCGAAAAGCTCACATCAAAGCTTTACCTGGCACATGAACTCGATGGGATTATTAGTGAGCCGTAAAATTTGTTCAAGCTCTCTGAGCCGACTCTCGCACTTGATCGGCCGGCTGCCCACGATGCTTCCGTTTTTTTCAACCAGGATGTTCACGATCGCCGTCACCTCGGTGAGGGCGTTCGGCACCGAGATCTTGATCGTGTAGGGGTTGCGCCGTTTCACCGTTTTCACCTCGAAGATCTCGTTGTTGCGCTCGATCGACACTTTCAGGACGTCGTCTTTCTGCAGCGGATAGGTCAGCAGGATGAACACGCTGTTTTGGCCCTGAAATTCACGCCATCGTTAATATGGTCTCTTGGGTGTCCGAAAATTCCTTATAAAACTTATGGAAATAAAGTATAATGATCCATCTTACAGTGGACAATGAATGTTTCATAAAAGAATAATAAACTCAAAGTCAAACACACTAAATTGAGATACTTTCTTAATTAGAGCACGTTTCATTCTCAGCTAAGTTAAACTGTTTTATCAATTTTGTCATTTGTAAGTTTTGAAATTTTGTTTTAACCTCAAGGTGTCCTTATCTAATTAGTCAGATGGAAATAATGTACTTTTCTATTTCGCGTGCTTTTTGAGCCATTCGACTAATTTCACTTGGCTGAGGATGGTGAGAATTCTCCACCGAAGCATGCGCTAATTAAGAAAATATATCAGTTTAATAACAAAAGGCTCTTTGAAAATATTCAATAACAAAGTACCATTATAACTCCCAAATAAAAATTTGACAATTTTAAAAATGTGACTTATAAGCGGTATTTTTAATGAACGCATTTTTAAGATGTATTGCTAAAAAAGTTAGATGTATACGAGGTAAAGAGTTGTAATCTTATTTCTCCATTCGTCAACTGTTGGTTAAAAGATTAAATACAAAATGCATATTTATCAGACAAAATGTATGTTAAACATGGTATCCCATAAGGCAGTATTATGAATTCCTTACTTTCCAACACTCGTATTAATGATTTTTGAAATCCAATCAGTAATACAAATCGTGTTATAATGACACTTCACTTTTAATCACCTCTAAAAATATAAATGAATTAGATAATTTCATTAATTTTGAAAAACCTTGGAGATTAATTATTAAAAATCGTTTAATATTGAATAGGTATATCCTAAAAATTCGATTATCTTGGTGATAACAAAGATACTCTCATTTTCTGAGCTATGCATTTCTAAGTAATGTATCACCTGTTAAATTTAATTTTCTATTGTGTATGAGATTTTCAAATACACATTTAACTCAAAGTGGGCGTTAAGATAAACTAAGAGTGATCACAGTGATCACTCTAATTTAGGGTTCGAAGTAGTTCTTTTTTATAAAAACTTAATTTTTAATTTACAAATTTGAAATACACACCTTTCTTTTATTCAGGAAAATTCATTTTCAAAATTGTCAAAAAATATCTTTATTTTATCATCATCTTGCTTAGCTCTATTTACACATTTTTTCAGCAAAATTAATGGAAGAAATAACTTAGGAGAAGCTAAATATTCCACATTTATAACGTTAAGAATTGTAGATCTCTCCAGAAAACATAATTTTTATTAAGAATTTCTGGAATGAAAGAATCACTCTGGTACTAATATATGTATTAATCCCTAGACCAGCCACTAGTTTAACTGAAATCATTTTATGGGAGAGTTGTTCCAATGGGACACTTTACATGGAGTAAACTTTTTAGGTCTTGGATAAGAATTCAAAATCCCAACTATAACGAAAATTTACCTGGCGGATCTTCTTCGGTGACACGGAAAAATACGACTTCTCCTGACTCACTGAAGTCTGTTGCTTCCAGATACGGGACAGGATGGACATGGCGTGGCCCAAAAACTCTTTGGTGAAGTTTTCGTCCTGATCCTGACCCACACTCAGTCTTTGCCATTGGAAATATGTTGGAAAAACTGTCAACATCATTTTATTAAAAAAATGTATTTAAGAAAAAAAACTCAAAATTGTTTTACTTTTCTTATGAGTGTCAGTCAGGTCAATATCTGACACCCCCAACAGAAGAGCTAGTGTCCTATCGGCTAGCAAAATTTTTCCTAAATTCTGACACTTCTCCGGATACTCTGCCACAAAGTCTAAAAAACCTGGACAAAGCACTATCAGCTGTAATTTGACACCTGTAGCTTTTTCGGTGGTTAGTTTTGGGTCTTCTTTAGCTTCGTTAAGACAGTCTTCTAAGCCCATGTATTGAATTCTGTAATGATGATGTTTCAATTTTTCCTCTATTAAATTTATTAAATCGGAAATTTACTTGAATGGTTTTTTGTTGGCTTTGCTGATCTGTTGGAAGTATGAGGTGAAATATTCAACCCATAAAGCTGCAGCCTCGCTGCTGCTGAGAGACACTATTAGGATGTCATCCATGTTTGCAGGCTTTTTGGCGGCAACTGCAAAAACTGCGGTTTTAAGAATGTTGTATTTTTATTTATTTATTTTTCGCTTTATTTGGAAATTACTCGGTTTTATTCTGATATATCATGATTCGTTTATTTTTATTTCATTTACCTATTTATCTTCAACAAACGTCAGTCTGATAAGATTTTTTTTTTTTTTAACTTTTGTGGAGTCAAAAAATGTTTAAAAGCATTTGGTTGTATGTTTTATTAAAAAATAATGACGTCATATTTTTTTAAAATAAGTTAATTTTTAATTGATTTAAAAAAAAAATACAATTTCAATGTGAATGTTACTTCTTATAAAACTAACTTAATTTATTTGACTTTTGGCTGTTTCATTGCATCTTTTAATATTCTTCAATTTTAAAATTATATTCTGTAGATGTTGATTTTTCCATAATCATTTTGGTTAATAGGTATGATTCTACTTTCGATTTATTTTGAAAAATTGGATAGATGAACGTGGACATTTAATTTCATTTTCATAATTAAAGAAACATATTTTTACATTCTAACTTTTATTTATAAATGAGGATATTTTAATTTTTCTCAAAATTTTGAATATTTTTGCATTTTTTATAGTTAATATCATAAAACTGAGAGAAATGTTTGATTTTATTAAATTTTATCTAATTGAGTGTATGATTACTAAGAGTTTGTACCGAATTTTTGCATGTTATAATTTTTATATCCATTCGCGTATGGTGGGGGTTTGAGAAATCCATAGGAAATCCGAAAAGATCAGAGGAAATTACAGGACAGTCAAAAAAATCGGAAAATATTTAAGCAGATTCAATTCAAAATTTCAAAAAATACGTAGAATAATTTTATGTAGTCTTGCAGTTAAGGAAAAACCAGAACATAATCTGCAGTTTTTTAAAATTGAAATAAAATATTTCATTTCAAAAAACAAACTCAAGAAAATTTTTAAAATCGACTGCAATTCTGTAAATTTCAATTAATCTTGGATATTTTTTTTAGAATTTCAAGTAAACAATAACATATTTTTAAATTTGAGGGTGAAAACAAGTTGTAATATAAAAAAATTAATTCAAAGAAATCTAAAATCGAAATGCTCTAAGTTTGCAAGGTTTATTCGTTTTTGTGTTACAAAAACAAATTGCCAATGGGTTCCCCAATTTTTCTGTGTAAAATGTTTACTAAAAATTGTTTTGTATTGTCCCTCTTTCATTGCAAAATTGTATTTTAATGTGAACATTTTCTTTTCTTTGAGTACAGTTTTACGACAAACTGTCTTCATAGTATATAAACATTGTCAGTTGCAAGATTAGTCAAAATTTCATTACAATTTAACAGAGGGCGGCATTTTGATATATTTCAAGCCTTCCGTCTATAATTTTGTTTTCTTATTGTCGTTTTGATAACAACTTAAATTATGTTTGTGATATTTCTGATAAGGTTTCCGGGAACGGTGTGTTCGATTCAAATTCAGTGAGTTGTTAATATTTGATAAACAATTTCCTGTTGGTTTTAAATATTTATAAATTAAATTTTTTCTTGTATTTTTTCATTCGCAATAATAACAATGTAGTAGGAGATATCCAAACACGCCTCTCAAGATAAGCATGTTTAAACAAACAACGATGTTAAAAAGTCTCGTTTTTGCACAAAATCTCGTGTTTCACCGTTCGTCTCATCAGTACTCACCGCCGGCGTCGAAAGTTTGATACTCCGACTCATAATCCGAGTGCAGCATGGCCTCCTCCGCGACGAGCATCTTTAAACCGTTTCAAACTTCGCCTTTATCCAAAATTTAACAGCTTTCACGCACAAAACACACACAGAGCGTTTTATAATTCATGCCGGGCGTCGAGCACAATGATCATCGTTTACACTGAGCCAGAATAGACAGTTGTTGTAAGGAGGTACCGACCTAAGAAGATAACGATAACTCAGTCGTGTGCACAGACGATATTCGACGGCATTGAATAATGTTGAAAGATAAATGCACTTTTACTCAATTGTCTATTGATAATGCCGTCACGAAAAAAATAATAACACTCTGACGTACTTTCAAAACCGACAATACGACGCTTTGTAATGTGGATGCGTCATAAAAAATTCGTGCGGTTTTCCCTCTCTACACTCGTAAATAGATACCTAGGGAACACAAAAAAACGCTCGTTATTCAAAACGTGTAAAAGTGGCGTTTTGGCGAAAAAACTGGGTTAAAAATAGACGGGAAAAAAATAGAGGGTGGATCTCATTATGGATGCGACACGTCCGGGGTGTAAAATGCGTGTCTATTGTTGTCACGTAGAAAAGCTGGTTTTTTTTTGTGGCTCTTCTGCCCTGAATTTGTATTTATACGAGTTGATAATGGTTTGTTTGGTGAAAGGCAGGTGTACTGCAATCACAGTTTCCCTCAAAATTGCTGCGGCACAAGTCCGTGGGTAAATATTTTTCGAAAACATTTGATGTCAGAACTAGGGCATCTGCTTGTTAAAAATGTAAATAACACGAGGGAATGTGCTGGTCAATAGGAAATGAAGAGAAGAAAAAAGAAAATTGCAGATGTAGAAAAATCGTAAATAAAACGGTATGACAAATAAGTATCAGCAAAAACAAAATCAACGAATAAATGAAATTAAAGTTGTGAATGTATGCAGTAAAGAGAAACAAATTCAAAAACGTTAATGTACCATAAAATTCAATCAAAAATTAAAATTTTGTTGACGGATTATTTCATTATTTAGCTTACATGCTGTTAATGTTTTTTTATCTTTTTACGGATATTTGAAGTTTTTAGTTTATTCATAGTATCGTCCGTAAATGACCACAATTATGATGAATCCTTATCTGTAACTTACGAGCGCGTCTAATATAAACCGGACATTCTTAAGCAAAGTATCATCGTTAAAGTGCAGAAGGAAATTTGTTCACTTTTTTCGTATTATTTTTGTTACAAAATAATTGGAAATGAATTAGTGCAGGATGCTGCGTTGGCTTTAGATATTTGCATAAAAATTTTCAAAAACGACCAGTTTTACAAAAAATTGATAAAATGTGGTTGGAATAAGAACAAAAAGTTCATTTAGAAATTGTAATTTTATTAATTAATAGATTTTTCATTCATCATTTCTGGAAATTAAAAGGAAATTAGGAATAGCCATCACCCATATCTACTGCCATTTACATTCATTTATTTGATTTTTAAATAGTTACTTCTTTACAAATTGCATAATTTATAAAACTGCATACAACTGCATAAAATCCATACAAATTTCATTAGATATGATAGGTATTAAGAAAAAATAAATTAAAAAAAAGTGCAAAATATCAATGTAAACGTTTAATTTTAAATAATAAATTTTCTAAAATTTCATGGTTGAGTACGTATAATCTCAAAAGCAAATGCTTCGCTTACGCAGAGAAAGTAAAAAGTACAAAACTGTAAAAAATGAGGAAATCAAAAGAGTTTAATGATACTAGCGAGAAAAGATTTGATCCACTGAGAGAAGAATAAAAAATGAAAAATAACTAAAATTTTAATAAATTGTGGCAATGATGGTAAAAATATTTAAAATAATGGAATGAGGATTACAGAATCAGAATAAATAATACGAAAGTAAAGACGATTTAACAGTGTGTAACAAAATTTAATGAAATTTCTATTTCAATATACCAGCAGTAAATTATGTACAAATTTGTGAAAGTAAATAAAATTACAGAAATTTCAGGAAGCTGTTATGTGGAATTTTAGCGAGTCTTCAGAATGAATGATATTTCATGAAATCGTATACAGTTTTACGAATTCCTTTTCTACTGTTTCTTAATAGCTGTCATTTAAAATATAAATTGTATTTATCCATGAAATTACTTACAAAAATTTATGAGACTACTAAACCGAATGAACATAAATCTTGAAAGATGTACGATGAAACCTGAACGAAATGTGAAACTACAATGCAACTAAAAAAATTTAATTTATGGAACTTTTATGAAATCATTGAAATTTTTATAAACGCAGTAACAAATGGATAACATGGATAACTCGGTATTATATGTGAAATTCCATAAATA
Source organism: Asbolus verrucosus (assembly GCA_004193795.1). Lineage (NCBI taxonomy): Eukaryota > Metazoa > Arthropoda > Insecta > Coleoptera > Tenebrionidae > Asbolus > Asbolus verrucosus. The sequence continues at coordinate 18,506 of QDEB01059385.1, read as the reverse complement.
AATTATATTTTTCCTTACTTTAAAAAACTTGTTTCAGAAAAATATATTCGTTTAGTGATTTTATGAACTGATTTTTCTAGAATTTATACTTCTCGTTGAATCGATGAAATGTTTGCGATAATATTTACATTTACAATTTTATCAATAATTGATTCAGCACGATTATATTTTGTGATATTAGTAAGACAACAGTGTTACTGAATTTCATGTTGCGTAAGAATTGAAGAATTTCTTCTAAATTCACCTATAAACGAATTTTCATGTATTTCCTGTGAACACCTTTACGAATCCAGTAGTCCACAATAAAGGGCTCAACAGGTGGCGTAAATATGAACTGTATTTTGGCAAGCAAGCACGACAGCAAAATAAGTGCAAGTTTTCGTGCAAGATACGAGGTAAAATTAAAAAGTGAAGATGAAAATTGGTAACCACAGTTGAGCTCTTGCTCGGTGGTGGAGGCAGGTGCGACGCAATCACATCTCCCCCAGGAAAATTACCGTAATTCTGCGCAAACAAACGTTTTTTACAAGCCGACGTAAACACCGAAATCACGCACCTGCTTATTATCCCGAATCGCTCCCTGAAAAAAATCAGTTTGTCAGGAAGGCTGCGAGTGTTGCCCTCCGGAATTATTTTTAACTCGCAACGTTTTCATATTTATAATGAATGTTAACAACGCCGGTGGCACGTGACTATAATGTCACAAATTAAACATTATGACAAGGCACATGGTGCCGGTTCAATATTCCGGATGAAAGTTCAAATAAACGGATAAAGGAAGCTTCTGACTACATACCGGATGTGTAGTTTACTTTGAATTTTTTAACATAATCACGCATATGGTAACGTAATCTCTGTGTATATGGTTAACAGTTATTGTTTATCGGTAATAAACATATTAACAAGTCGATCGGAAACTTTACGGTTACTCACTATATATAAAGCGATTAATTGGATTTTTTAACGGAATGTAAACAGGATAGGTTTGCGAGTTCTCTCGCTGAAACTAGAACTGGGTCGCTACGTGAGCCTGATCAATAGTTTCAGCCGCCTGGGTGAAGTTGTTCGATGAGCTTTTACAGATACCAGCGATTTTTCAGCTCACATTAATTACGTCGCAGTTGGCAAATTTATTTGTGTTGCCTAATCGTCCGCTCTTTCTAACATCGAACTGGAGTTGTTGTTTACATTTCGGATCGTACATTTTTTTTTTTTTTGTTAATAAAGTATGGATGATTATGACATTTTTAATATTTAATGGATACAGGATATTTCTTTCAATTTCGTTAATTTTTTTAAATTTCTTTTTCTAAAGTTGATGAAAGTTTGCTGTAAGAATTGGAATTATTAAAAAAATAGATCGATTCTGAACGATTTTATCGCAAAAAGGCCGTCTCGAATTTTCGCGAAATTTTAATATAATAGAATTGAATTCAAATAAAAATGAAAATTGGTAGTATTGATTAGTAAGATTTATACAGATCGTCCCGAAATATATATAAATATTTTAACGGTAGATTCTTCACCAAAAGTCGTTACGAAAGTTCAAATAAAGTTATGTGCTATTTGGAGACCTACGAAAGTTATGATATCTTAAAGGTGAAAAAAATATTATTTATTTATTTTTTTAATTCTGTAACTCTTCGAAATACATCTTTCAAATTTCGTACATTGAAATATTGATCTGATTTAGTTAAAGTTTAGATTATAAACGTAAAATTTATATTAAAAAAAGGTTTGCAATTTTTTTAAAAACCAGATTAACATTTGGTTAACACTCTAGCTGTTATATGACGAAAAATATGAACTTTCGAAATTGAAACTAATTATTTATACACATTTCATAGCCTTCCGGTCATTGTGCTTTAATTTTACAGATTAACGTGTTTAAATCTTAACAAAATTCGAAAGATTTTCTCGAAAAATTTGTATATTAAAAAGTAACTTCTTTGTTTCACTTTTAAAAGTCATAACTCTATTTACACCTTCGTAATCATTTTTGATGAAAAATCTACTGTTAAAATATTTACATATATTTTAAGGTTACTCTGTATAACACAATTAAAAAAAATTAAATTGGTAGTTCATTTGTAACTGGTCAGTTAGGTTTATATTTGTCGCAAAAAAAGCCATAAAGATTAATTACATTTGTTAATACACAGTGTGTCCCAACAATTTGTAAAAGTAAGATGTCGGTATTATTATTAAAGACTGCGAAAAACAGTTTTCACGATCGAAAATTACTTTGAACGATACAAGGTGTTCGTTTTTAAATAACGACTTAAATTTGTATAATTTTAGACACCATTTTGAAATTTCAAAATATAAAATTTTGGCCTGACACGATTTTTTAAATTTGGATGGAGACGGCCAGCTGGTGTTTACATTCCGAATTCGAGTTCAAATAATCCAATCAGAACAAACAACAATTATTACTAATAGAGATGGGATATATTCCGTAAACAACGGAATATTTTCAGGCTGGCGCCCCAAACCTTAAATATTTAAGCGGGTTTTTTATTGGGTTTCCACATTACTATACTTCAGGGATACCAATTTAACAATCTTATTCACTGGTGTTAAATATAAAAGGTTACGAAGCGATTCCGCACGTAAATGTCGTTTTTTGGCAATATTGGGGTCGAATTTGGCAGCATTGCAATTAGGGTCATTTGTACGATATTGGTACCGCTGGAAATAGATTCATTAGTGTATCGTTGTCTCAAGATCTCAATAGATCAATCACTGGGGGTGAGTAATGAATGTTTTCGCTGTATCTTCTCGGAAGAATTTAATTGACGAGACTAAGGCGAACAAATGGGGGGAGATGGCAGGAAATGTACACATTTGACGCCGTTCCAGTTATTGCCACATAAGACGCCAACATATTACTGGAAAGTTTTCTGATTACATAATTATGTTTATTTTTTGGCGATTTATTGTCTAAGATATTTTACGAGATCTGTACGAAATTATGTGAAATTTTACGAGATCTCGATTTGGTATCTTTGAAGTTCTTATTTTTTACTTTTGCTCAAATTGTAGGAAATCCAATGAAAATTCGAAATTGCAACTATGACAATTTAATGAAATTGTATGAAACCGCACTTACGAAACCACATAAAATTCTGAAGTACGCTGCTTTAGCTAAGCTTTATATCTACATCAGTAAAGAAAACTAGTAAAAGCTCGGTTCGAATATGTTTGTCTTGTATTTGGACAATTTCATAAACTGCAGGGAGTTTCACATCTTAAATGATTAAAGATTAGGTTTTGTGCAATACCTGTGTACGAAAGTATAGTAATTATTAATTAAATAATTGCCAAGATAAAGGAATAGGTTTTGAGAATTTGTTATAAATTTTAGAATATCTAGTAATTTTATAGTTGCATAACACACGAAATATAGAAAAAATTACAAGTGCAATTTCTAGAATTCAATTTAATTCAAAACTTTACAAAATATTAAAATATAATAGTTAACAATCTGTGTACATGTTAATCTTTATTAGACACTTAAGCACTTGAGCACTGAACGAAATTTGGCGCGGTTTTATAGAAAATCATTGAAATTTGAACAAAATTCATGAAATCACTGAAATTGACAAAACTTATGAATTTGAAATAAAGTGAAATTCCGTTAATTGATTCAACTGCTTGAAATTGTATTCTTTTAATTACTCCAAAAATTGCTATGTGAATTACTGAAATTTCACAAAATTGTGTTGATGTGATTTCGCAGAAATTGCGAGGAATTTCACCGATTTCTTACAACATTGAGGAATTTCCATATATTTTCTCTGAATATCTTTACGATTCCAATGAACTGGAATGGATAAAACATTTTCCTGGAACGAAACGCAAACAATTATGAATTATTATTATTAATTATTAAGGGGATGATTTCAGCGCTTATTTACACAGCAGCACAACTGCTTGGAATTCCGCGGCTGTAATATCGACACGAAATAATCCAGGAAATTGAAAGTTTAGTTTAGTGATGTCGCGCATAAGAATTCTCGGCATTTTTTCCCATTCAGTCGTTGTATAGATAGATACACAGGAAATTACTTCCTTCACAGAACGACCACCGAAACGTCCCAAAATATAATTCCGAAACGATCGTTGGAGGTAACACGATCCTCATGAATAGTGCATGAATTTCAAGAAATCCCTTTGGAACCGGGAACACAAACGTTTAACAGTTAATTGCGGATCTGGGTTTGGTGGTCAGAGCGATTTTGACCTGCGTGGAGGCAACCAGAACTCCACCACGTGTTGAACACTCTTTCCATCAACAGTCGATTGCATCGATCGAGGTGGACGCAATGAAAGGAGTCGATTTGGTCTCGAAGACGTTTTTTACCTTCATCGTCGCTACTTTAATTCGTCCCTTTCATCTCCGCCGCGCCACCTACGACCTGAAATTTGTTATTCACTCGAAATAGGAAAGGAGGTAATTTGTGGGGTTGATTTTTTCTCTTCGTGAGGTTTTTTATGTTGTAATAGCGACGATTTCGACGGGAAGACGCACGTCGAGACGTCGAATTTCCGGCGTCTCACGTTAACAAATGACTTACACGATGGTATTATACTTGTTTCCTTTAGGCCGAGCTCGCTTTATATTTAATTAGGTGTTGTAAATTTATTTATGGGCGAGAACTTCTTCTTCAATCCTCACCGAGAATTTACCAAATTCGATGGCTCCTCGGAAGGAAACTCGTGCTGGAAAGCCACAACTACGTCTTATTCTCGATATTCGTCTCGAAGTTGGTGTCATTTCCGGCAATTGCAATGCAATTTAATAGAATGTGCATATTTTATTTGCTACATAGGCATCGTTTTATTTTCATTCATTCCAAATGTAACTAAATCCTACCTAAAGATAAAGGAGTAATTTCCGAGTTAAATCCATAAAAATGTGCCTGCTATTTTTAGCACTCAAGAAATTGTTTTAGCGCATTCATTAAAAAAAAATCATAAAACGGACTATATTCTGACATTTTAATGTTTAATAATATCCCGCTTTAATATGTGTACGAAGAACAAATGAGGCAAATTTCTTAAAATTTCTGAATCTGCGGTATGCTTCATTCATTGTGTTCGTCTATCGAGAGCAAGTGATCACTTAGATAAATTGAACACGATATAAAACCTAGGGTAATAAAAACATCGCATTTTTCCGTCAATGAAACCGTTTGTTTTTAAAAACATCACAGGCCTGACACTTTTTGTTTGTAAATAATCGCAATTCGCTAACCTAAATTTCTAAAAATACAACGCTACCTTACTTATTGTAGTGTTGAGGCACCTGTATACAAATAGGCATTTTGCCAGTTCAGTGGACATTATTCTGCAGCATGAGCAAATAAAAAGGGGAAATTTGTCATCGATTTGATCAAGTTCTATTCTGATTTTTGACAGATTTAACGAAAACAGATGATCTATGGTGTTGGTGATTTTGTTTATACTTTCTAGTGATTGTATACAGAAGCATGACACAGAGGAAGCGATTATCATATTGCCAACTGCAAAACAAAAATGTTTTTCTGATACTGTTACTCATAGTCGAATTTCGCAAAGTCGCCATTCAGGATGTAGTTCAGAAACTATATATAAACACGCTAAAATATACAGGGTGTGGCCCGAGTGGTTTAATAGTGGTGCTGAAATCTTCGATCATTGAGTTTATCGAGATAGTGGCTGGCTTCAAGTAGGTAATTTGGCTTTAAAAATGTCTGAAGTATCCGAAGGAGCCTGTCTAATGTTCGATTGCTGTCAAGTATAGAAACTGTTTTTGTTGTTGTCCCTTTTTGACGTTACATCTGGCCGGCGACTTACACAGGTCAACGCATAGTTTCCAACATCTGGAGCACATCTTTCTAAAATCATTACTATTACTCGGAATTTCAGACGGCGCTGAAGCAAAATCAATAAACTTTTTCCATTCATCGCGGGTCGAATTTGCAACGGCG
>QDEB01059385.1:0-12525 GCA_004193795.1 Asbolus verrucosus | reverse complement strand
GAATAATCCTCCTGTATGCCGAGGATTAGGTCGGGCTGGCATTAATGCTTTCGAAATATGGTCGGCTTTATGGCGCCATATTTCGCCGGTTTTTGGCAGATTTAAGCAGATTTTGCTAAATTATCGTTTGGAGAGTTGGATGGCAAAAAGTTTGTGAAAATTGCACGTAATTATTTAGCGCTGACCTTCGTCATTGGTTAACGGCATGGTGGGCGGGGACAGCGTCATTCATTCATTGCATTTTGTTCATTCAATCCTTCTGGTCCTTTCGCTTTTTTACTCACTCATGTTTGTTTTCTTCATCCTTAAAAAATTTCAAACTATCCACGCAAGATTGTTACGTTTCTGCATCCAATTGTTAGGGATGTTAATTTCTTCAAAAATCATAATATTTTCATCAAAATTTCAGATACTTTTGGGAACTCTGTAACAGTTTCTAATTTTTCAAATTTTCAAAAATTTACATTCTGAGTGGTCTGCAATACAATTGGGTAAGTTGTTTTAACCACAAATAGCAGACTTTGAAATTTTCATGACGCTTATTTTGTGAAGATACATTTTTGAATAAAAATCTACAATTACATGAAATAAATGGGATACCCTGTATGTAGAAAATTCGTAACAGTGAGGCTGCAAAACCCAGAATAAACGCAAAAAAGCGAACATAATCGATATTGAGTCACAGATTCTTGCAAAAATATTTACTGAAACGTCGTCGAGAATTTAACATGTTTTGTTTGGAAATAAATTGAAAACAAGTAAAATTCTCGACGAGCAACCGAGAGGGTTTTATTGTCTGAGGCCCGATATTATTTAAGAAAATATTTAGAAGTTTCATGTCCTTATTCTTCACCGCTTCCCTTTCATTAACAGTTTCAGACTGAATTATTCACTCGCTTTGTTTCGTAACTGGCTAAACGAAGCGACGGTGTCACTTTTAATGAATTTTTTGCCAATTTTCCAAACTCTTCAGATGCGTGTCGAGAGCGAATTAATTGACATTCAACAAATAAATCCTCACGCAGCACACTCCGCAGTCCACTTTAACGTGCTTTTTGCCTCAAGTGGGCCCAGAATAGAATCGATAATAATGGAAATATGTTCGTGTGGTAAAAACGCTTGCTTGGACCCGGCCCAGAAATCGAAAGCAGGATTGATAACCGCATCGATTATTTTCGATGATATGATCGCCCAAGTTTGAGTCGAACGCGAGCGATTTATCCGAGTGTGGGTAGCACAAAAACCAGGGCAAACGGTTTTTTCTCATCAACATTTGACATTTCCGATATGCTAATGCGTTTATACAGAGAAAATTGCATTTAGCGCGCTGTATATATAAACGTCCCCTTTAATAATTTGTATCCAGCTCGGGGCTTGGCGAAATTCGCACAAAAGCTCCACAATTTGTCGTTCCGAATGCGAGCTTTGTCCTAAATGAATTTAAATTAGTTGAAAATAGACCATGCAGCGTCGAATTCTTGCTAAATTTCGATCGATTTTTTTAAATTTTGTCTTCTTTCGACGCTGCTCGCACTTTTCGCGCTTGATTTGTCACGATAGAGGTTTGGAAGTCGTGTTTGGCGTGGGTTTAAGACTATACAGGAAAAATTCGGTGAATTAACGCGTAAGGGTCAGTTGCTTTTATAAAAATAAATTCCAAGGATACGTTAACTGGCTTTGATGGTGCTTCTTTGTCGACGATATGTGAGCTTCGTTTCATTGTTATCTCCCTAACGTGACTAAAATTATTTGAATGGTCCCCGATGAATTTCAATGATCTGGCATTAAAACCGAATCTTCAGCGATGGACGCCCGAAATGGACTATTGTTGGTCTCCCTGTTTTCGATATTAATGAATAACCTTAAATTAAATAATAACCTTATGAACAATTCTAAACATCTCTGTTTTCTCTCGTCTCACTTATTTTCCATTATTTCGTTGTCGGCTAAAACTTTTTTCTTCACGTTTCTAGTTAATGTTTGAATCGACTTTTGATGTTTTGGAGCTTTAGGTGGTGTTTGTTTCTATATTGAGGCAAATGTATTTTACATCTCAACTCAGCCACTGGGTTCTCGCATAATTTTATGAAATTACTCTATGAATTTCTTATAAAAGTTCTTCTGTAAGCTTTTATGATCTGTGAAATATTCATGAAGCTCTTATGAAACGAAAATTCTTTGAAATTTTTTCTATTCCATGAAACACTTTGAATGTTATACCAAGAAAACATATTTTTTTATTAAAAAAATCTAATTAGCTCCTAAAATGTTTGATTTCTGAATTTTAATTGAAATAAGAATTCAGAAAACTGTTTAAAATTGCAAAGCTGCTTATATCTGAAACTGAAAATGTATGGAATTTTTACTTTAAAATTATTAATAACGGAATCCCGGTTATTGACTTTCTGAATTTTGGATATTATTAAAACTTAGCTTTAAGAAAATTTAAGATACATACTTAATTCGATGCGAATTTAAGATAATTTGTGGATAATCTAAAGAAAAATAAAATTATTTTAATTTTTATGCTCAGGAGACGAGGAACAGGTAGATAAAAGCTTAAACAATTTTGAACATTTTTCGAGTTTTTTATTAAATAAAATAATTTTGAAAAAATCAAAAAACAGTGCATCAGGTTGAATAAATCTGTTTTTCTTGTAAGACAAGAACTGAGCTTTAGAAATTATGCGACTCTGAATCATTTAAAGTCATTTTCGGTTTAAGAACTGTAAAATGTAAAAAGTGATTAATGAGTCTAGGGATAAGAAATCTTTTGGTTTGGGAAACTTCCAAAAGCAAACGTTTTCAATTGCTTGGATCATTCCAACGTAAAATTGAAAAACAAAATGTTTGCGTAGCCAGTCGGTAATGACATCAACTTTGTTTCATCGAAAATACTTCCAACCGTCAAAAATTCGTTCAATTTTCTCGGTATCTACCTAGAAAGAATCGTGGAAAACATCCGCCAGTGACGAATTCGTCAACCTTGCCGCTGCAAACAAGTGTCAACAATTCTGTCAATATGAAATTTTGTATGCAGATGCATTATCAGTATGCAATTAAGCCAACTGGAGAACTTCCGTCGCATCCTTTCCTGGAAGCAAGATGCACGTGCTCAGGATGTCACGCGCGAGATTCAAGATGGCGGACTTCTTAAGCCACCTCAACAACCGCCATCTGTCTGAATTTCTCCAACCCTTCCAACCCCAATTAAACGCATATCTCCGCATCACAAAACGTGGCCCACATTCGTCGATTACGCGTTTTAATTGCGTCGCAAAACACATCCCCGAATCAAAAGAACAGCCGAAGCGAACGTAAATCGAACCGCATGAAGCAAGAGAAGAACAAAAAGGCGACTTACTTCAGGTTCAGCACATAATAAGAGCACTGTACAGCGCGATTATCGTTACAATAAAGCACATCGATAACTGAAAAATATAATACGACAATCGATACACGTTTAAAACAATTAAGAAGTGGTGGGGATGAGGAGACGCGAAAATGGCGACCGAGGAGACGTGACCAGCAGGCTTATGGTACGCGGATATCCTCGACGTCTTCCATTAGCGCCCTTATAAGAAGTCGCAGCGCATATGCGGTTATGTAATTGAGGAGGCAATTGAGCTTCTTATTGGACTTAATCAAAGCTGCTTAGCCGGAAACGACGAGTACTTTTTACGTATAATTAATACACGGTTTCCTGGAGACGTTGCGAACATTTCCACTTCGAATCGGGTCGATGGGCTTTTCACACGTTTCGGTTCGCACCTTAGATTATGACTCATCTAACGATCAAAACACCTTTGTTGAGTCTGATCGGGGTAAATGAACCCATAAAAAATATTTTTGCCGTCTTGGAACTTGTGTACCTAACTATTTTTAAAGGAAAATAAACTTTCGCGAATATGCCTGCATGCTCAAGGTTGCTATAATTATGCACGTGATGAAATCATAACCCCACTTTCAACCAGTATGTATTATACACAAAAAAATTGGACATGGCATGTTTAGGTGTTACATTTGAACGATTGATAATGAGAAGAGTGACAGTCTTACTGGATTTTGCCGCTTCGTCATTAAATCAACATCGGTAAAATATTGTTAGTATGTTCACTCTGTATACTTTTAAAAAACTTTTGAAATCTTCCCATTAAATCATTGTAAAAAAATTAGGAAAAAATTAGGAAACCCAGATTTTGTGAAATTTAAAAATTTTAATTTCATTTTTTGTGTTTTTTAACTTTATCAATTTTTTTAGAATTAGGAAGCCGCAAACATTTTGAAAATTTTGGAAAACTGTTTAACATTCACGATAACACTTTTAGGTAATAGTTATGAAATCTTTTAAATTCACGAATCTTAATAAGTAAAATTTCTTATTATGTTCTTCATGAAGCAATTAGAAATTAGAAAAATGTGAAATTTTTGTGGTTTAGATTTTTAAATTCGTGAAACTTAATAATCAATAAACATTTAAAAAACTGAATTTAGATTTGAAATGTTTAAACATTTTCTGAAATTATTTAATTTTTTGAAACATTATGAAAATAGACACCATTTTGAAATGCTGTGGAAAACGATCAGATCAATAGAAACGATTAGGAATTATATTTACTAATTTTTAAAATCTGTGAAATTTCATGAAATTCCATTAAAATTTCAGTTTATTAACGAAATTTATGACATATGTATTTTTGAAGATTGTAAAACTTTTACAAAAAATGTGCGATCATTTATAAATACATAGGTACCGTAAATTTCATAAAATCTAGGTTTTTTGATTTTGTTGAAGAGTTATCTGCAACTCTTACGAAACTACTGTTTTTCTAAAAGGAACAGTAATAAAATTTATTATGTTATCAAATATATTTAGGTAAAATCTTTTTACACATATGTACAATTTACGAATCCTTCTAAAATCTATAATTTCTTATAAAAATTTTTGACGTCAAGAAGATTTCATGAAATGTTTACAAAATCGTTGAGATGCTTGAAATAAAAATTTTATTGATCATTATGAGAGCTATATGAATATTTTTAAATTCAAACTTCGGGCACTTTTAAAATTTTTTTGCGAAATAACTATCATTCAGGATAATTAGATTTTAAAACATCTTGTGAAACTTTCAAAAATGAATTTACAGACTTTGGTAACATTAACACTTCTTAATTTGCTTCGTATTTAAAATATTTCGACACTAATTTTATGTAAGATATTAGAGATATATGAAGTAATTAAATGTGAAGTTCCTGAGATTGATTGACTTCTGTAAACTTATTAAAGAAACATATATAAAATCTTCCAACAATTGTTATGACATGTGCAAGACCGTAATACACACGTTTTATGACTTGCAATAAATTTTAATACAGTCGCACAGGTTCCACTTTAATAAATAACATTAACCTCAAACCAATATCTCCAAGGTGAACCTTCAGAAAGTAATTTTGGCCCTCCCTTACATTCTCAAACGAACACCTGATTAATATTTCGATTCAATTCCTCTTGTTTATTCAGCCGACTCAGACTCGATTACAAGCCATGTGTGGCATTTTTTCCGTTCATCTACATAATAAATCTTCGGATCATACAAGAAATTGTTTATTGTTCGATAACCGAACAAGTGATAAACGACGCGGTGACAGGGCCAACATTGTTTTTTTCATCCGCATCGGTTTAATTGCCTCTATTAACCGACAATGTCTTTTCAATGAAACCATTATCTTAAACTGTACACACGCATCATTGTCTCTATTACCAAATCACCGCGTACATTGATAAATTGCGCCCAGGGGGAGAGTGTAAACGCGCCAATTACGAATTAACTCACCTCTTGTGCAGCGAGGACATCGTTTCCTCGGATAAGACGCGTGTCTCAGCGAGTGGTCGTCGACGGGACCGACGGAGTCGCCGTCGGAGGTGGCGTGGACGATGGCTTGTGAAAAATCCTCTTTGAAGCTCCTCGAAGACGATGCCATGCTGCTGGTGCGCTCGCGTCCGATGAAAGTGCCTGCGGAAGAAAATTTGGTAACACTTAGATATAAACCCATCTCTACTTTTTGTCGTATTAATCCAGCAAGAATAAACAATTAGCAAATTATTTGATTGATTTGACTGAGCTTTTGCACAATTAGAATGGTGTAAAAGTTAGATATAGCTCCATCTTACGAATTCTAATTTTTTGGCACATTTATAATTAATACATCTATATAACATCAAAACTGATAAAGCAAAACATTGGTAGAAGACAATAAGTTAGGCCAAAATGTAGAAGCAAAAATGGAAGAATCTTAAGTAAAATTAAAATATAGAGGAAAAAAAGGTACTACTTAAAATTACTCCTTAACTTATGGTAAGATCAAAATGTAAAAGGAGAAATAAAACAACAATTAAAATCACAACTCAACCCGTGATAATATTAAAATGTAAAAGAACAAAGAATACAGGTCGTAGTTAAAATTTCTCCTCAACCAAGAAGGCAAGATCAAAATTTAGAAGGAGAAATGAAAGAATATTCTCGCAATTTTTCATTTGACAAAGAGAGCAAATCAAATGCAGTGTATTTTTCTCTCCCTGTGCCTTCTCTTTTTGTTACGCAAAAAGTATGTTTTTACCAATAGAGTGCCTCCTCTGATTCTTCGCCGAATAATTGTAATAGGTAGCGGTGTCCTCGTTGATGAAGACCTCATCTCCAGAGAGTTCGGACGCCGCTTCTTCCGACGTGGGCAACATATTGTAAATGAGATCATTGTGCATCTCGGTTTTGGTCTTGAGCGAGTTGGAGCGATTGGCCTGGTGGTGCTTGAAGGCCAAATCCGGGGCGATATCTGAGAGCCTCGGCTCGCCCATGATGAGCAGCTCCTGGTTGGAGTCTGCAGAATTCGAACTGACCGACCTGAGGAAGGACCGCAAGCTGCGCTTCTGATTCTTGGGCGGCGTCGACTGGCGGCTCAAAGAGCAGTCGGAGGCGCTGGAGACGCTGTCGGTGTTGCCCATTTTCGGGACTTTCTTGTACAAGAGCTGCGCTTCAGCGGCCACGGAAAAGTACGAAGGGTTGTCTGTGGACATGAAAGGTTCTGGAATACTAATTTTACACTCTGCTTCAGATGGGTCACTCAGTGGAATTCTAATGGAGGGGTGATAGGTAGGGAGACGGAAGTCAAAGATCCGACAGGATGTTCGGAAAGACGGTGGCGCATTTTAAGTGCGCCACTGTTTACGTTTGAGATGAGATTCTCGGTAATTATATATGCTGAAGGTGAGGACATTCACAAGCAGCACATATTTCAGATATGATGGCCGTTGCACCCTTCGATTAATATTTATGGGATGGAAATCAGTCCCGAATTATTTAAATGCGATCGTAAAAACGTCGCTTTCTTGGATTTGTATACATGCACACAAATAACGAGTTTGCTACCTGACTCTTTATTGAAATCTCCACGAATTTACTAATTTCACATTCTTTTATTGTACTAAAGTGGGCGACAAGTTAATGAACCTTATTACTGACGTTATTATTCTTGAAAACAATCGATGAAATTCATATTTTACGTCAACTAACCTTGTTTGTTTGCTTGTGGTTAAAAATAATCCTGTTGTTACCATTTAAATTTATTTTCGAATATTTTTTATGAAAGTGTACAACTCATTACGAAATGTGTATTTAATTGTGAAATAATTTTTAAACTGAAATATAAAACCTCCTTTAACTTGTATAAATGGTCACAGATATGTGTAATCTTTATGAAACAATTTAAATTTTTAGATTAAAATTGCTGAAGAAGTTCAGTTTTATGAGATCATGGAAATTTTTTAAAGCCTAATCAAACTCATTTTTTCTCACATTCAGGGTGAAATGGAAAATTTGAAAAAATGATTTTTAATGAATTTGTGGAGTATTTCGTACGCTTCCAATTCTTTTATTGTTATCGATAATCTAGTTTCAGCTGCCCACTAAGTACTCTAATTATTTCTCAGTTTAAATTTGAATTTGAACACTTTGAATTGAAATCTGAAGGTAAAATCTTTAAAATAATTGCAGAATTGTTAAAATTTATCGAACCTGCATTCACTCTATTCAATCATTAAAGCTGAATATGGGTTTATACAAGATTATTGTAAATTTTGAAAATTGTTTCGAAAATTTTGAAATTGTAATATGTTTTGTAAAAATTTTAACAAAATCAAATGAAATATGAAAACTGAAAATTTCCGGATTATTACAAAATTGAGATTTGTTAAAATTCCACCTAAAAACATTCCAATCTTACGAAATATTTTGAAATATATATTACATATTCACTAAACTGTTAACAAAGCATTTTAGTAACGAATATTACACGTGCCTTACCACCAATAAGCAATTCAATATTAACAAATAAAATTTAATCAAATGTTATGAATACACCACAAAGGACGCACGAAGTGAGTCAAAGAATGCTGGTAAGAATTAACAAAACACAGTTTGTAATAAATAAAAAGTTTGGAGATTTATGTAACAAAAAAGAAAAATTTATATTCTAAACGGCGGTTTAAACATACAGAGTGAAGTTCTTAAAAAAAAAGTACTAAATAATCCAAGTGTTAATATTCCGCAAGACACCGATTGAAAACATATGATGTGACAGCAGAAAATTATTAGCCTTCGAAGATTTAAAACTTCCACCCTGTATTTCGAATGATCATGAGAATATCGACGACGACATGAATAATTCAAGACTTCTTTTAATTGCGGTGCGCTATCATTACTCATTACAACCTTGCAGCAAACCGCAAATTTACCACACGGCGGGCCGCCCCTGTCGAGACCAGAAGCCGTTTCTGTTTAGAAAAGGGAGGTGGTCAAGATCGGTTTAAAATTCGAGCGACGTGCTCATCCGAGAAGGGATGTAAATAAAAAATGTAAATAAGTGATAATTTCACGCACCAAGGTCCATTGTTTTCTGATCCTTAGTCGAGCTCCGTTAATGTTGAGGCACCTCCAGTTCGGGCATTAACGACGTGAGCGGAAATTTCATTTGTGCTCGCTTCTACTTTAAGAACGCATTTATTTAAAGCTGTTTGTGTATCTGAAACAAGAACAATAAAACAGATTGGAACGACGACATTATCATTAGATAACTGGAGGATAACCATTAGAACTGCGTCTCTTCACGAATAAATCGACCGAATTGGATCCATCTTGGACTGATTAGCCAGAACAATGGGACAGTGTTGTGGGTATTACATGCGTAATAATAACAGATGATATCAAGAATACGACGCTCAAATGTAAATCTAAATGATGGCCTTATTATCTAATTAAATTTCGCGCGCGTGTTCTAATTTCAGAACTTGGACAACTGGAGGCATGTTCGTAACGACTTCGGATGACCAGAACTCTGCCAGCAGCTAATTGTGTAGACAAAATAAACGACGGGAATGATTTTGTAATTTCATTCAAAATCTATTTTATGAATTGAATTCGGAGAGGTTTTACTACACGCCACGAATTCCACAGAGGATTCGGATGGCTGAGGCATCTACCGATACATATGCTGGCCAAAAGAAAAAAAGCAAATCTCTTAAACTTAGAATTTGACAAATATTTCTAACCTAGATATTTTTATAATTTTTAATCTATGCTTATATCTAAACTAACAGATATTAAATTTATAAAAAAAATGTCGAAAAAATACCAAAAATGTTGTGAAATTCTACAAACACTCGTACATTCGTTACAGTTCTATGAAACATTTTGAAATAAATAAGACATTGCAACAAGATTCTTGATTACCAAACGTTACTAACATTTTAAAAAATTTTCAAGTAAAATATTTCAGACGAATGAAAATTTCAAATTCCACTGAATTTATTGAAACTTCTGAAATTCCACGAGAATTCACAGCATGTTAATGGACTTTAAAGCAATTTCTTATCAAATATACGAAATAATATATCACTTACAGGAAAGTTAAGTAGAAGTTTTTTAAATTATTGGGGGCTTCAGTGAAAATTATGTCGGACAATCAAAGTAATTAAAGAAAATTGAGTGAAATTTCGGAATTCCAGAAAGTTTTATGCAAATTTATACAATCACACTAAATATCGTGCATATTTTAAATCCAGTTTGATACATTTTTGACATTTACTTGTGTTCTAGTAAAAAGATTTTTTAAATAAAATTGTACCTGGAGATTTTAATTCAGTGATGTATTACTGAAACTCTTGAAGTTAAGTTGCTGTGAAATTGAAACTGTAATCAGTTGATATAAGATTTTGAAATTTGTCAGCTCAATATATAGTTTTATGTAAAATTACATGAATTATGTTACATGAATATATTATATTATAAATACATATTTACATATGTTGAATTTATTGAAACATGATAGAATCCCATGAAATTTGAAGTATACATGCCTGTAAAATTCGTATATTTTGATTTTAAACTTTTAAAAATGAGTTTAAAATTAAATTGAATTAAATTACTCATTTTAAACATTTACAAAACATCGCCAATTTGGCTGAAAATTAAATTATTATTCTAAATTTAGTATACAAAATATTTTTAAATCCTAATATCAATAATTTTCATATTATAATTAAAGTGAGTGGAATTTTAAAATTAAAGGCAGATTTCAGCAAATTTTAAAAATTACACGAAATCTGTTATATCTAGTTTACTGATATCTATTATATTTTAGCAGAAAGGAAAGTTTATACATTCAACGTAATTTTTTGAAAATTAACGAAATTTTGAGCAATTTTCCAAATTGTGAAACTAAAATTCAGTAAAACTCGAATTTTTTTGGGAACAGTAAAATTTATTTAAATATACTTAAATTGTATCAATTTTGAAAAATATGTGACACATGATCGCATGATGATTCGGTAAAATAACGTGCATTTTTATTTAAATGTTATATAAAAAATATTACAGTTGCTGAAATGTTAGGAATTAAATTTAAAATTTTAATTAGTAAAAAAAATGTAGATTAGTAAAATATTAATGAATTTTGAAGAACTCTCGTTGTTATTAATTCGCCTTCGGTATTAATATATTTGAAAGAGAACTTGTGGCGATTCCAAATGCAAACTAAAGAAGTCGCACGAAATTTGAAATATTTCGCAGGTTTCAATACAGCTCCATAATGCAACAGTAAAGTTCAATGCTTTCGTGTCAAACTGTTTATAAAACTGAAAACGGTTTAACGAAATAACTTTAAAATTTCCAACAACGTCATGAGCCGGCAGTCGCGAAATGATTTATGAAATTTCGTTCACGAAAACGATTTTTCTCGGTTTCTGCAGCACATTGTCGAGTATCCTTGCCTACTGCCCGCTCAAAAACGAGAGAAAGAAATAAATCTGACATCAATTTTTTAAAGTGACAGGTAAACTATTTTCGTTAAAAAAGCACACACCCTTTCATCAGAGCCATCCCTCGGGTAGTTTTTACACCGACAGCCGCCCCATTTGTCAGCTCGCAGCTGGCGAAATTTCCAGAAATGCAATAAACAACGATTCAGTTTACGAGTTGAAAATCGGTTGTTCATCAACCGAAATAAAAAGTTTGTGATGCACGAACTATTTACGTTGATCAGCCCGTTTACTTGGAAGAAATTCCTTCGCACTCCTACTCACCATCAGAATATTTTATGAAGTGTGCGTAAAACTATTATCGAGTCGGATTTAATTAAGTAATCTCGCACAGGTCGCTCGGATTTCAGCGATTTTCCCGATTTCAGCTTTATGACGACGCGTAAACTGAAACATACCGTTTTAGTTAAACGCACGTGCTAAACAGTAACTGGCGTCAATAAAAACTTGCAGACTAGTCGGGCGAATGTAAAATATTTATAGAACGATACATATCCGAGTTTATTTTTATTTGCACTTATTTGTGAGTCAGAAAAAAGCGCCAGGATTCCGCGAACACCGCTACAAATAGGGGCGATCCATCATAATATAAAGGATTCGAACTGGATTAACTACCTACCTACACTGGTTAATTTAGGCACTTGTCTCGCGATTGTTGACATTAAACACAAGCCACACACGCGCTCTCGCTACCACACCATTCTTAAGTCGGCACACAACTGCCAAAGCTCCAAGAACGCGCTTTGAGATGGCTTTCACGGAGAAGGGGAACCCTACATAACTTATGACAACAGCTGAAAAAATTAAAATAGTTTCAGTTGCGCTCAGACGTACTGATTTTTCGTTTATTGCGAGCACACGTAAAACGATGACGGGTTTATTTCATTAAGGTTTATGGTTTTGATTTATGGTCTGGGATGCTTTAATTATAGCTTTATGGATGATTAATAGTGGTACGAAAGCGCACTAACTAACAGGGGACGTTTTTTCAAAAACGTTGTTTTTTAGCTCAGTTGCGACGTATACGCAACGCCGAATTATAACGTAATTCTAACGTGTTGAAGTTACGTGTAAAAGAAACTTTTAATATACCCGCCAAAGAAATGAAGGGAATTCTTAGAATTATGTTATAAAGAATGAAAACTAAACCTGCACAG
>QDEB01059379.1:0-12209 GCA_004193795.1 Asbolus verrucosus | reverse complement strand
CGTTGCTCTGCAACCTGAAGTCTTCGACGTCTTCGTCATTGTTGAGCAGAAGGGCGAAGTATGCAGGGACGTGCACTTCGAATTCTATCCCTAAACCGGGTGTGTTCTGGAAGTTACACCTCAAACTTTGGAAATGTGAAATAAACCAAAATTCTACCTGTCTGGTGGACCGACGCGACGATGCCCTTTCTGCCATCAAAACCGCCTCGTTTTCCACTTCCAGTAACAAATTCTTTATTGCTTCTGAATTGATGTTGCTCTCGTTCATTATTTTTTCGATAAGTTCGACCAGTTCTGCTTTCGACAACTTTCTGAGTTTGCTTCTGACTTGATCAGTTGAGTTTGACGCCATTTTCTGAGTGGAATAAACAGTTACCACAGAGGTGTATAAAGAGGTGGTTCAACAAAAAATTTGGAAAAACCGCCAGAATCGTCGCTTATCATCCAGCTTATCACATACATTATCATCTGTCATTATTAAGCTTTCTTTATTTGGATATAATAGTACCGAGATAACTTACTTTTTACAAACAATGCTGATCTTCTTGACACCCAAGATGGTTTAATATCCACTTGGCTTAAGTTAAGTTGGCTTGCAACCGTTTATAACAGTGCGCGATGCTCTACATCTGTAGTAGCACAGGAGAGATAACAGATAATGTGATAACAGAACATATGAATGGACTCTTGACAGTCATTTTTGTAACATCTTTCTGTGACTGTATCAAAAAAAAACTTTCTAATCATTCCGAATGCAACAAGCTTTCATTGTCTCCTCCTCTGATTATGTTTTTATTTCTAAAATTCTCCTTGTTCTGGATTGAACGCGTTTGTTTTCTCCTTATCTGCATATTTGGAGAATTTCTGAAGACTTTTATTTTTAGGAAAATATGTTCCGGTTTCTTATTTACAGTTGAACTGAGATATGGCAAAATACCATTTCTCATTTGAGTTACATTTATTTTTGATCAGAGCTGGCTTATCAGTGCTTGCTATTTCACCAAGAAATCGTGCTTAAAACGTCTTCCAATCATAGTTTTTTTCTCATGATTTACCAGTGGTGATCATCGCATAACCAAGGTTTGGGAGATCTACCAACTTTAATTTGTTGCGGCAATTTGCAGACTGAAATGAGTCAAAGTAGGTGAAACACGCGAACTGTTTCACGATGAGAATTTATACATTCATCAGTGTCACATGGCACATTCATCAGTCACATGGCACATTCATCAGTGTCACATGTCTTATCAAAAATTTGACACGAGTACTCCCAACGCAAAGTATTCATGCTGGTGGACGAATACGATGTGCCATCAATACCACATTTGAGAAAACTGTTGACCTTATAAAGTAAATAAGTTGCTCCTGGTTCTTGTACCCAAATCTTCTGAAAAATAGTGATCATGTGCACAGAGCATTACTCACAGGTATCTCGTTCATCAAAAAACGTTTCTACGCCAGTCTCCAGCTGGAAAAAGGAATTGTTAACCTTGTGCAGAAATTCAAGACTGGATTTTGGGTAAACCTGAAATGAATGCTACTGAAATGAAGGTTCTATGTCGGTATATTGCTTAGTTATCGTTATGTCTGTTTCGTTCTTTTTTTAATTCTAGTTTTAGCCGTATCTTAATTACTATATCGTCGAAAACTGCATTATTCTCCACCCTCGCCACTGAATCAAATCAAACTCTTTTTTTAAATAGTAAATCCATAAATTAAAAAAATACTTGATATAAAAAACTTAACTCTAAATCTGCATCACAGCTTATGTACAATTCTTACATCCAAAACGAAATAAAATTACAAAACGTAACCTTAAAACTACTTTGGTATTATTTTCCAATCACATTGCGTCATGATCTATCTCACAGCCTCTTTGATTAACCTAACGCTTAAACAAGGCACTAACACAACCTCTTCATGGCAACACGTAAAGCAACAGCATAACCTCAACTTTCGACTTAGTCAAGACTTTACAATGAAAATCGTCGATTTTGCCTCCGTGCGACTCCACGTTATGTTTCTGCAACATTTCCACGCTTTTCACGGTTTCTGGACAGTGCAAACACGCATACAACACTTCTTCGGCCGCCCCTACGGCGCTCGATGGCAAAACCAAAACCTCCTCCTCCAAAGAAGCTCCGATTTGGGGCTCCGCAGCTTTCGCGGGACGAATGCGTTGGATGGGTTGGAACCCTGTCACGCTCTCCTCTTTGATAGAATGGGAATTCGAAGGGAAGCTTTTCCAAGTCGAAATAAGCCTGGCCACGGAAGGCCCGTTGGTGTCCACTCCGCAGGGTTGCTGCGGATGCGCGATGCAAATGTGGTGCAGCATCTCGTTTAAAGTTCCCAGTTTCGAGGAGCAAATCCCGCAGACGTAGGCGAGCTCGCCCCAATGGTACAGCTCGTGTTCTTGCAACATTTCGAGGTTCCTGAACCTGGAATTTAGAGGTTAAAGACAGCTCCGCGAAAGAAAAACGGTTACCATCTCCCACAATAGTCGCACTGAGTGTTCCTGAAGAGCGACTGAGCTTCCTCTCCGCTTTCAAAGAAGAACTGTGACGTTATCGCTTTCGCTTGGAACTTCATCACTAGCTGTATCCACAAGAGCACTCTTTTATCGACCGGACATTCGGTCACGTTTGACAGAATTGTGTCGTTATGTTCGTCTTGACAATGGATGGCCATTGTCCCGAAAGTAATCGAACAATAACTGCACACGTCGCACTTGAACCTATGACACTTCAGCTCCAACAGCAGATGGTAGACGAAATAAGAAATTTTTGTTGTTTTGAACTCGAGACAGATCGGACATTTCAGCTCCTTCTCCGCTGGATCGCACATTTTTCCGTACTTCGCCAACAGCATCTCCTCGCTCAGAAGCTGATTTTCAGTTTTGTCTTTGGTTGCAACCACATTTTCGTCATCTTCAACCTGAATTACTTCGGCGGTCTGCTGGTGAGGACTCACACTGTCAAAAAGCTCCCTTTTCACATATTTGATTCTAGCAAAAGCACCGTTTGTATAACCAAAATGTTCACCCTGGAAACAAGTTTCAACCTTGACGCGTCCTCTAGAAAAAAAAATGAGAATACCAACCTCTGGACTGTTTCTTCTATCGACCACAATGGGCTCCCGATTCGGATGAGTGGTGGAATAATGTTCTAGCATAGTGGAGAGCTCCATACATCCGACCTGACAGATTAGACAATGAAAATTGTAGCAATTGTGCGTCCTCCAGTGATCGATCATGTCACTAGCGACGGCACTCTTGTATGTGCAAGTCAAATTATTGTTCACGCAACCGCAAACCATGCTGCCATCATGACCCTCCTCCAGATGAGTCATGTACTCGTTTTGGTACAAAAATTGCTCGGTGCACCCTGAAAAGCAACAATGAAACTCACTCCGAAGCGACATGTTCAACTTTCTACCTTCATAGCCACACTTGTAGGGGTTGCAAGTCTCGTTCACGGTAAAACTCTTCTGTTTCTTCGCCGAAGCCTTGAGAGACTTCGGAGCTAGCGGAATGATGGAGGTAACCCCTTTATGTTTGATTTTCATGTGGACCATCACGTACTCCCTCCTCAAGGCTCTGTACAAACACTGCGAGCAAGAGTAGAGACAACTCGCGTGGTACAAATCGATATGGAGGCCGGCGTAGGTTATGAAAGTCTTCACGTCGCAATAGACGCAGCATACCAACTCGTCATTAACACCGGCGTGAATTTCGAGATGACTATCGAACAAATCTCGCTTATTGGTGGCAAAATAGCAGGTGAACTGAGGGCACTTGTACAGCTTCTTCGGGTGCTGAAGGAACACCCTTAGAGCCGTCGTGGTCTTCCAAGGTTTCGATGGTTTCGATTTCGTTCTCGCCCGAGTTGGAGGGGCCTTGGCAGAAGCTGAAGGAGTTGGATCTTCTGGATCTTCTGCCAAAGACACAACATTTTCAATCGTGAAAGTCGCATCGTTGTCTTCCGCAAGCGATGGAGATGCTTCCATCGCGAAGCCTCCCTCCTCTTTATCTTTGTCTTCTGCCAACGAGACGACGCTTTCGGTCGTAAAATTCTGAGATCCTTCGACTGGATCCAAAGATTTCACTTCCGAAATTGTAAACGAAAAAGGGTTGCTTTTCTCGATTCCAGAAGCTTCAAAATGCTTTTCTTCCACGTGAGTGAAGAAGTTCATCAAAAGAGTCTTCTCAAGAGTCGCCCCAACTTCGCTCTGACAAATTCGACATTTGATCATCTTATAGTCGTGAGTGACCTTCATATGGTCATCATTCCAATGATTAACAAATGTTTTGCGATCTTTGGACGTGAATCTGCAATTTGGTACTCTACAAACATACTCGAAACCATCCAACTCTTTAATAATGTCCAAAAATCCCGCACTCAAAACGGTGCTGCCGTCACCTTTGGCCTTCGATGGCTCATCAATTAAGGGTACCGTTTTTACCACGTCCTTCTCACATTCGATTTGTCGAATACCTAAATGTCGCTCTTCGACATGCACGAAGAACTTAATTAACACACCCTCTTCAGGGGTCGCTACAATTTCCGTTTGGCAAATGAAGCATCTGGTCAATTTATAATTTTGGTTGTCTTTCTTGTGATCTTTGTTCAAGTGCGCAATGAACACGTCACGATCCTTCGACATAAAACTACAAGACGATACTCGACAAGCATACTCTAGATTGTCCGACTTTTTAACAATGTCCAAGAAGCCCGCACTCAGAACAGTTCTAACCTCGTTTTGAGGCTTAAGAATGGTCTCGATCGTCCCTTCGATGTTGATGTTGACTTTCTGAAAAACTCTTTCTTTAAGAGGCGTCACCACTTCTAGATCCGATTCGACAGTTGGATTATCCTCCGGGTCGCTTTTGAGACTGTTTTCTTGCAACAACCGATTACTCAACTTTTCGACGATGCTTAAAGCTTGCCGTTTCACTTTGATGCAGTCGTTCAACTGCATCATCTTCTCCAAACGTTCTTGATTGATCTCTTCCTGCAAATCGGTGTTACAAGTGAAAACTGCCATGTCCACCTCCTTGATCTTTTTCTCGTTCGTTGCATCTTTCACTATCTCAATTTCTATTTCTTCTTCCACTTCTTCGTTTGGTGTGGCCAGCGACTCGTCTTCTTCTTCTTTTTGCTCCTCTTCTTCGTCCAGATCTTTGACGATGTTCAAGTTAGGTGCCTCTTCCTCAAATTTGACTGTTGGGTCGAGATCAACTTCTTTCTTTTTATCTGAAGCATCTAGACGCGACAGCAAGGTCAAGGCCTCCAACTGTTCGTCCGCCTTAACTGGAGGTTGTTCCTGTTCCTTGTTTTTATCCGGCAAGACCTCTTCGTTTGGCTTCTTCTTCTCAACTGGAGGTTGTTCCTGCTCCTTGTTTCCATCCGGCAAATCCTCTTCGTTTGGTTTTTTCTTCTTAACTGGAGGTTCTGACTCAGTTTCGTCTTCTTTGTTAGGCCTTTTCTTCACAGGTTTCGGAACTGTTGGCTTTACACCCTCCCCAGACGTAATCTCAATCGAAGATAAGTGTATCTTCATAATCTTGTTCCCTTCTCCTAAGTGATAGATATTAACATGATCCTCCACCGACTTTTTCTTGATTTGGACGAAATTGCATTCCAGACAGATGTAACCGTACACATTGGACTTAACCGAATATACTTTGCGCTCCCTAAGTGTCCCATGCACATTCTTATAGTGGAAACCCAAGCACTTTCTCATGGAACTCCCGAATGAACACAACATGCAGAGATGGCGATATTCTCCTGTATGACTGGAAATATGGTCGAAGAAACTCGAAGGCCTCGTATTCATGACAGTGTCACAAAAGCGACACTTGAAGGCGTATTTTTGCTGCGGTGCCAAGGGACAGTCTTCGGATTCGTCCAATTTGAGTCGAATCGACTCCTCGATGGCTTCTTTCGCTTTGGTCGGTCTCAATCGGGAGGAGAGTACCTCATATTCCGGATGTTCTTGCCGGTAATGATGGGCGATGCCCCTACCATTAAAACAACAAAGCTTACAGGCCTTCTTCGAACGCCCAGTTTTCGAACAGAAATAGTTCTTGTCGGGTTCGAGAAGCGCCAATGGCACGTTTACTTCTAACTCGACCTTGTCCAATCCTACGGAAACTTCTCCCGTTTGTGGTGCTTTTTCCGTTTCTACTTTCTTCTTTCTTTTCGATTTTGGTATTATCCCGTTAGCCCAAGCCGCACCCCTCTTCTTATGGGAAACCCTCGAGGGAGAAGTCAGTGACTTTTTCTCTTGTTTTTTGGAACTCTTTTCGCTTTGTTCCTTCTCTTTGACCCTCTCGTCATTGCTGTCTTCTTTAGAGCAACTTTTCTTTTGTGGAGTGGTTGACTTTTTTTTTTCGTGGTCTTTGATGTTCTTTTCACTCAAATCTTGTTCCTTCTCTTTGATCCTTTCGTTATCATTATCTTCTCTGGTGCTACGCCTTGATTTTTTCTTCTCTTTTTCTGCTTCTTTTTCTTCTTTATTTTCTACTCTTTCTTTCGCTCTTATACTTTCACTATCTTGATCCACATAATTGATCCTTTCGTTATCATTATCTTCTTTGGTGCTACGCCTTGATTTTTTCTTCTCTTTTTCTGCTTCTTTTTCTTCTTTATTTTCTACTCTTTCTTTCGCTCTTATACTTTCACTATCTTGATCCGCATAATTGATGTAAGATTTAGTAGAACGCATCGATTTTTTCCTCTCTTCTGCCATTTCTTTCTCCCGTATTTTTTCTTCTATTCTGTCCTTCATCATTGTCCTCTCGTCATCGGTGTCTTCTGTGTAACTAATACGGGATTTATTAGAACGCCTCAACGAGTATCCATCTTCCTTTTCTTCATCATCACTGTCTTCCACGTAACGCTTGCGGGGTTTAGAAGAGCGTCTCAATAAATACATTTCTTCTTCATCGATTGAACGATTGCGAACGTTCATTTTATCCAAATTTTCGTGAACTGGAATGATCACGCGAACACTGCGCATGAGGTTCAACTGTTTTTGATTCTCGGGAGCCTTCATATCGAAGCTCTCGGATATAGTTTTAGTAGTGTCATCTTTGAGCAAGCAGCACATCCTTCGACCCGTTGCAGTCAACACTCCATCAGAAATAAACATCAATCTGATGTCATCGTGAAGTAAATCCAGCTCGGTCTTGTGCGGTTTGGGCTTTTTCTTCTTTTCTTCTGTAAGCTTCTGTTCCTGTTCCTCACTATCATCGTCATTATCATCTATGACTGGTTTTGAGAACGTCTTGTTTTTCCTTTCAGAAACTGATTCTTCATCATCACCATCCAAGATTAATTTACGATTGACAACTCGGCCCCAATTGGTTTGCTCCGGTTTCTCTTTGGCCGAATCGAGCTTGTTCTGAACTCTCACGGCCTGGACTACCGCTTCGAGCTCTTCGTCGTCTAAAGAATTCGAAACGT
This sequence comes from Asbolus verrucosus, assembly GCA_004193795.1. Classification (NCBI taxonomy): domain Eukaryota; kingdom Metazoa; phylum Arthropoda; class Insecta; order Coleoptera; family Tenebrionidae; genus Asbolus; species Asbolus verrucosus. Next base: position 4,743 of record QDEB01059379.1, on the reverse strand, counting down.
TTTCAATAAAAACGGAAGCTGCAGCTCGAGTTTGTTCATTCTCCAACAGCTTCTTCAGGAATTTGTTGATTATTTCCATGTCGTCGCCTTCGTTTCGACCCTTACCGTCCAATTTCGATTTCGATTCTTTATCATCGTCCTTTCTGTCACTTTCAACTTTTGACTGTTGTGTAAATTGCTCATTTTTGCTGGTCAACGATTGCTCGTTGAATTCCCTTAAAACGCTGAACTCCTTTCGGCTGTTCTGCTTTTTAGATTTAGTTTGTGGATCATACTCGCCAAAACCGTCAGACTGAGGCGACAGAGTGGGTGGGGGTCGTTGATTATACGGATCAGGGGTGGGAGTACTACCGTGCGGATAATAATCCAACTGTTGCATTGGACTGTCAGTTCGATAACACCAACTACTTTCAAAATTCAGTTGCATATTACCCATGTTATTCACGAGACTGCGAATTGGCTGAATATTGTCTATTTGGACGGAAATCGATCGAAGCTGTGGCTCTGGCTCAGGTGGAGGTGGAGGAGGTGGGAGAGAACGAATGTGGAAAGGCACAGGGAGAGCGGGGTGAGGATTGGGTTCACCGTCACTAACGTCATTTATGCTACCCGTCGAACTGATAGGCGAAAAGACCAAACTCAGAGGACTATGAGAGGATAAATTGTCAATCTCGGATTGACAATTCGTAGGCACTTCCGGTAACGGAATGTTCGCAACACTACGCGTTTTTTCGGACACTTTCGTTAACGGAATGTTCGCGAGCACAACTTCACAGTTTTTAACATTTTTCGAAACGTTTTTGATCACTTCCTGTAGCAAACTGTTGTCACCACTGTCACGACGGCGTTCGAAACTCTTCGAAACATTTTCGAGCACTTCCGGTGACAGAACTTTCTCAATACTGATTTTGGGCTTCCTGGAAGTCTCATCAAACTCACAATTAGTCAATCTCGGTTTGTACTTAACTTCGATTCTGTCTTTGTATTCGTTCCTTCTCGGCAGCGCTCTCTTGGTTGCGTCGTATTTATAGTCTCTTACACTTCTGTCGTATCTCCTAGCATCGTCTCTTCTGTATCTGGCCGATATTTGCTCTTGATATTTAGTTTTGCAACTCTTTGTATCAGATCCATATTTCGGACTTCTGTTCCTATAGCGCTCAGGTCTTGGCTCTGCTTTATTGTTCCACCTTTCTTCTTCTTTGTTTCGTCTTTCTTCATTCTTCGCGTCGCTTTTGCGAGTATTCTTCAATTGTGCCTTCTCTTCAAGTTTCTTATTGACAGCTTGCGCTTTGTGGATTGTTCTCGCCACTTTATCACTGACGTCAGATGAACATTCGCTGACGTTTCCTTCTGCTTCTTCGACCGATTTTCCTTCATCATCCAACGATACTAGGCGCTGCTTTTGCAATTTATCTTCCAAACTTTTCGCTATTTGGACCGCTTTCGCTAATTTATCGCTGATGTTCGATGGACTTTCGTTGACATTTCCGATGGTTACTTTGAATGACGATTTTACTTCATCGGGTGGGTGTTGCTTTTGTAATTTATCTTTCAAGTCGGCCAATTCATCATGAAAGCTGGCCGGTGATTTCGGTTGATAGAATATTCTTTTCCCTAAACGATCGAAGACGGTTTGTTTCGATATGAACTGCTTCGTAGAGGCATTGCTTACTGCGACCTTATTCCAACTGTAATCAATAAAATGCGAATTAAAACAAGATCAGAAGGTTAGAAGAAAACTTACTGGTTTTTCACTCCAGCTTTCGTAGGAACTCCAACCGATTTCTTTGGCATACCGCTCGTGGAAGTGGAAGAGGCGACGGACGAAGCTGATGGTACATTTGTAGGTTTCGCAATCTTCAATTTCTGCAAAAAAAATTAACATTTCGCTTGCTTTTATATAATTTTATCAAGAACTAACCGCTTTTTCCTGGAGCTGCCGGATGACTTCTTCGCATTTTTCGAGCGTTGCGAGCTTCAATCTACAAAATATAACAATCAACTTTCTCCAAAATGCTTTCAGAAAGTCCACTTACTTCTTTTTCTCTGTGATCATCGAATGCAAAGATACGACTTTGGCCAGCCGTTGTTCTCTATTCGTTTTACCCGGTTCCTTCAGTTGAGCGATCATTCTGTTGAGGAAGGGGACGTACTGCTGGAGACTCTCCAGTTTCTTATTGTATTCTTCATCGGCCATATTTGCGAAGCTGAAGAATACTTATTGTTTAATTCTTCCACTATCGAGTGGCAGAAAATCCTCGAATCATCAATAATGCCCACGCGGTTGTGATTGTTTGCTGGGAAATCAGTTAACAATCTTACCAACTGACAAGTTTCAAAGTAAATAAAATATAAATTTTTATACACTCTATAGCTACATTATTTTGTCTCCCGACCTGAAACGCTCTAGACGGGGTTGCCATCACTACGACAGAACTGTATTGTAAATGTATCAGTTTTAAGTAAACCAATTTACAAAAAAAAAGCAAACTAAATTCAAATTCACCCTTTCTTTCGTCTTAAGTATTTTTTCTGTTTGCGCGCAATAATAGCTAACATTGTCCGTCACAAGAACACTATTTCTTGGAACATTAGAAAGCAAATTTTCCAAAAACCATTTTTCAAATATGTATACTGACATTTTCGTGGTAATCTACCTTTTCTTCTTTCATACCTTTTACAGAAACTAACAAAGCGTTATCGACCCAATCAGCCTCTGATCCCGCAACATAATACGCTTACCACGTGAAGGTGGGACATCCCTTCAGTACCTTCCACGAAAAAATTATTTGCTTAAGTATTTACTTAATAATTGAATGCGGTCCTAACCAGTCCTGCGGGTACCCAGAGTTTCGTTGGTCACAATTTTACGGTAGGATAGTCCTCAACTCATTAGAGAGTCATCACCATAAAAGGTCATAACTACGGTATATCTTTAGGCGAACTATAATAAAAGCAGTTTTTAATCAGTCCCATTTTGAAACCTGTGTTCAAAAATGTTTCAGAATTACCAACTGTCATTTTCTAACGAACGTAATTTACCCTCTGCCACGTGAAATAACTTTTTGATTTTCTTCTACTTAACACACTGAAAGTTCAAAGAGGATCTGAGAGGTTACATTCTTTAGCTAGATTTGATAGAAGTTACGTTTGGTAGAAAATGACAATACTGCGCATGTCAAATATTTCCCAAAAACTTCAAATGCTTCGATCAAATTTTGAAATCTGTTAAGATACGTAACTTCTCTAAAATGTAATTCTAAAGAATGTAACCCACTACCCAGTCATATAACCAGAAAGGAAGAACATAAAAAGTGAACACAACAAGCCATATAATTACTTGACATGATTCTTGGCTGTATTCTAACGAATATAAAACTCAAAAAAAATCAGTAAGAGGCGTAAAGGATGCCAAAAATATTAATAAGATGCACAAGCAATAATAAAATGAAAACGCAAAGAAACTCCATTTCAGCTTTTGATATCAAGTTGGGGCTTAGAATCAGATTAAAGGAATGAAAGGCAGGTATAAAAACGAACATTACATTACTCACAAGGGAAAAGAACATCATCCCCCAACCAGTATAAATCAGAAGAGCAGACTAGAAGAATATTTTAGGACCGTTATTATGAATTGTTATAATTCAAAGCTGAAAGAACTCAACTAACCGCTCCAGTCTTCGATATTTAGGATTAAAAAGACACTGCACAAGTTATAAAAACAGATTCAACCCTATAATGAGAGTGACCTGCGTAATGAATGTCAAAAAGCTACTCTTCTGAGCGAATTTTTGTATATATTCACGAAAATATTGAAGATGTACCCAAAAATGTAGCCGCTATCATAACCTCTGCAATATGTAAGTTCATCAAAGTACCTAATTCCAATCTCAAGACTGTCATAACATTACTTAAGCCCCAGTCGAATTTTATGAATTTCAGGTTAAACTTAGATCGTGGAAAAATGGACGCCATCTTAGTTGGTGTCTAGAATAACATTACAACAAAAGACAAATGAATTCCGAAAAATAACAGTTGTTTCGTTTTCTCCAAAATTCGCAAACATAACCTCACTCTTGGAAGCTGGCTAAACTGCTTGCCCGTCAAGAGGTCGAGAGGCCATCAACGATTAAGAAGAATAAAATAACCTCACTCGCAAATCACTCACCAGTTTCGCGACAGAACTTGAGCCAAATTATGTTCGTCTAACCTCCAAACTGTGGCGAAATTCCACGGCCACGAGGTGGAAATGCCCGCTCGAGTTTGCCTTCTGCACGGTCACTCTTCACAATGCACCTCCGAATTCACAGCCGAACGTGAAAATTCGTCGATTCACAATTCACACCGCCACAGCACATCATTATGGCGCACAACAACGTTCGAATTTTCTTAACCTAAAAGAGGCACGGCCAGCTGTTACCATGCGCGTGCAAGATCGGGAGTGGCGTCCGTCCAGCGGCGGCGGCCGCAATTTTGACCACCGGCGACCCACAGAAAAGCCTCAAACGGCGAAAACACCACCGAAAACTGCCGCCGCCGTTAACAATTTCGAGAGAATTTCCGCCTTCGTTTGATTGTTTCGAGATTTACGCAGAAATTTGCTGTGCGCGACGGCCCTCACGCTCCGCCAATGGCACGAGGCCGACCTTCGGCGGACTCGAACGAGCTCGGCTTCGGCGCACCAATCAGAAACGAGAGCGAAACAGACGCAGCCAACTATTTAAATTTTTATCAAACAGCTGA
>QDEB01059365.1:0-14486 GCA_004193795.1 Asbolus verrucosus | reverse complement strand
ACATACGTTTTTAATATCATGACCCACTCGATAGAAATACTTTTAGATCGCTCGGTATTAAAAAAAAAGTAAATCAGTAATAAAAAGCAAAAGTAAGCATATTTTTTCTTTCTATTGTACGTCATTTGTGTTATGTATCGCGTGACGCATGCAAAACTGGACTTACAAAAATAATGATATACGATGTACTACATAGATGTTACGCCTAACCTAAATGAAATTAGGACGCGCCTAAAACAAGTTAATAAATATGCTAAATATATGGAATTACGCAAACACCTAAAAAAAATGGGTGCGTAAATTGCTAGTATCACATGAACATGAACGTTTTTTGTGTACAATTGATCACAATGTAGATCTAGCACCATACTCTTGAAGGCTTTCGGCATACTTTATTTGTCCTTTGGGTGTGCTTAAACAATGAAAAATTTTCAAGCAAAATATGTGGTACGCTGCGTTTTTGAATATAAGAGGGTGATTTGTATGTCTGTCCTATATGGAGATTTAATTTGCCTAACCTTAATACAGTGGATTAACACCGTGGTTCAAGTAGTAATTATGTGTTGAATCTGACATTACATACAATCAAATCTGATACGGTAATTGTTTAGCACGCAATACAGCATGGTGTATTTAGTCTTACCCAGAAAAAATTGGGTGTTGGGGGTTGCATCACTTTTATAATAGTAGCGATTAATGGGTTTTATATTTGAAATTAATAAATGGAAAAGTATGGAGCGAACACGCAAAATAGCATTATGTCAGGGTCAGGTTCTAGATTTTCAAGTTTAAGTGACCTAAATAACTATAATTGTTAGATGAGAAAATTTCTTCTTTATTTGACGCATAATGTTGCTTTGTGAAAATACACAAAACATTCAGTCAATTATTTGCTTATTATGTGTAGAATTAGCGACAGCTATTCATGTCTCGGTTTAATTATATATTCATCCAGAATTATGAGCGTCTCATTATGAAAATCAGTATTACTTTAATTGAATGCTAATGGTTCCGATTTGTAATTTATTTAATGGAATTCCGAATATTTTCACTTCGCTGCTGAATTGCATTTTTTCTCGAGCTAAAAGTTTATCTTGCGTTAGTGGTCGGCGTTATCTGCCTCAAATGTCGAGGAACTTTTGCTGCCAGTGACTTAATTAAGAATAAATAATTAGCAAAATGCCGAACATCAATAAAAGTTTGAGATGAAATTGCCACAGATGATAATTTCCTTACTTCCGTCAGACGAGTGTACTCAAAGTCCTGCAGCTGTTTTTGGAAGCCCAAATTCGGATTAGCCACTGCTCTACCAGCTCTTACAACTTTTAGTGCTTCTTTCCAGTTGAGATTCGTAACTGACATGATGTAAGCCACCGCCACTGTGACACTGCGAGACATGCCGGCCAGGCTGAAAAATACCAAAAATTAATCTTTGCCTACGTCGTGAATCGAAACAGTTTGAACAGGTTTTCTTTGATCTACTACCGCTGTAAATATGTTTGTGTTCTTGAGCAGACGGCTTTATTACGAATTCTATTACAACCAAGTTTATTATGTTCAGAATCGGATAAATCGGTAAGGATTCTCTGCTTCCCGTTTGCAAATATTGATCGGACGTCTAAAATTTCTCTAAAGCTCCCCTACTCTGTCGTAAACAAGGTGAAAAAGGAAACATCATCTGAAACTGTACAACAATTATATTGATATCTTACCAGTGTATTAAAACGTTCCCCTCTCGAAGACGCGCTGCGTGAATGAAATCGTTGCACAGCGCAAAATATTGGGTCAGGTTCTGGTCCGGTGTATCCGAAGCCATCACACAAAGATAGTGCTTATCCTGGAAACAATTAAGGATTATCCTAACTACAATGCTAATCAATATTCAGAGTGAAAATTATTTAAAGCGAAAGCAAATTTTCAAAGCTTTTTCAAGGTGTGAAACTTCAACTTTTTCGTGTCAGAGTGATTGGATTGATTTATTGCTCCATATTTTTCTTCCCTTTGGAAATATCGATTCAATAACCTGCCACATCTGACTCTAATTTTATCCTTTGTAACTGATATTATATGTGCAATATATTGTGTAAGTGTAAACATCGAAGAAACAAATAAACTCAAAAGTTGTAACTATTTTAAGCTTGTTTACCATGAGAATTCGATTTATGGTTAATAATGTTTCAAAATTTTTCGTTTATCTCCACTTCATCGTCAAGTCAAAAAGAATTCCATTTTCTTCGAGTAATCTGGTTTAATGCGGAAAAAAATTCTCAACGTGGCAAAAAATTGCCTTCATAAATTTAGGAATTATTCCATTTCAGAGCGATTTTAATCATAATGGTAATTTAGCTTAAGTATGGTCGAAATTTACTACGGACATACCAAAGTGGTAGCTTGTTGTAAAATCGGAAACTGGAATCAACACTATTTATGAACTCGGAATAAATACAACCTCGATTGTGTCATTCCATATTTCTATCGATTTCAGTATAGCTTTTGCACTGTAAACCAGTTGAAAATGACTTTATAATAATAGATGATAAATTGTTCCCAAATTGTCTATTTAATGTTTATCACATATTATCGCACGAATGTGGCAAACACATCATGGTAATATAATTAATAAAATATTTCCATCAACAGGATTACTAAAGAAATTAAATTTAAATGTCTCATTGAGGTGTGTATAAACGGATTTGAATTACAAATCCTCTGTCATAAGCAGTTGTGATTGTATGTGTGTACGTCATATTCCTATAATCAACATCAAAACGAATCATATTCATCATGAAACAGATTTTTGCTTTGTCTCCAACACAAAAACATGAAATTCATTAATTCTGTTTGTAAATCAATTCATGCGTGCCTTTGCCAATGAAAGTCCAACAGATTAGGCTTTTTTGTTTTTGGTTGTGCGATTTATAGATTTCCAGTTTACATCTACCCTATCGAAACTCAGAATCTGAAATAGTTAATGTAAATAAATAATAATATTAGGATAGGAGTTTAATTGTAGGGTAATGAGTATTTCAAGTTTTTCTAACGATGATTTATTATTTATATACCAGAAATAAAGTTTTTCATCAAAATATTGATACTCAATCTGTATTGTGTTGGATTTGTGTTTTGTAGACTGTCCCATTGTTAGTAACAATGGATGTTTAGTGATCATATTTAGTTGGATTATAAAATTGTTTTAAACATTCACAAATGTTAGTTAAAAGAAACAGTTTATTATAAGAACCACCTGCGTTATTTGTTTATTTGCTTTTTTTTTGGTCCCCAAAAAAAAGAATATGACATATTTGCATCCAGAGAAACTTTAGCAGAAGTTCTGTGGTAAAAAGTAAAATAAAAGTCGTAATAAAGAGCTGAGGTAAACAATTATGTAAAACTTTTAGAAATCTGGAGCACTTTAAAATGGACAACCGATCTGTTGCCACGTAGATTTGAAGAGATATGAGAATTTTTTACCTAAACTTATAGGCAGTGTTATGAAATCATAGAATAATTATTTTAATTTTAAAATTAGTACGTTTAATATTTATTTCAACAAAATATATTTAGCTGTCCGACAAAGCGTTTTTTCTCTTGTCCATTTAAATATTAGTAAAACTTAAATTTATGATGACTGTTAAGACATAGTGTTTTAAAGAATTTGAATTTAGTAAAAACAATTTAATCCTCAATTGCTATTGAATCTGAAAAAAATTGCATGTGATAAATTAGGTTCTAATAAAAAAAAATTTTAACATGTTTGTATTGCTTGTAATGTTTTTAAAAGATCTCCTAATTTGCAATGGAAAATCAAGGAATATTCATTTTTTATTTTTTTTTTTTAACAGAATTAGCCTCGTTTTCTATCTAATCTTTCCTCATTCCAGTAAATCTATTCTCTCCGTACACATATCTAGATTCCTTCCAAACAAGAGGTTTTGGTCAAATGCAAAACGATTAATGTACCAGATTTTCAACTTCGCCAATATTCCGTAATCGAAAAATGTTCAGTTCTTTCTTAAGATCCTTTAGTATAACAAGACCCTAACAATATCCTAAATAGTTAAAAAGTTTATTTTTGTATTTTCATAATAGAAAAAATTTGTAAAAACTATTATTTACACTAAGCATGGTGCATTTCACTAATCTGAAAAATCTGAATGGGAAGCTTCAATTTGCTCTTTATCATGTCGTTGTATTTATCTTTTGTTTTAAGATTTGCTTTGGGTATTGACTCGAGAATGTCTTCTAATTGTAAGAGAAAATGTTTCTTAATACAATTAATGTGTGACGTCAACATTCAAATGTTTTATACATCTTTTGTTAGAAAATATATTCATTAATTCTACGGAAAAAAATTTAAATTAGAATTAAAAGTCCTGCCGGAAACACGATTCTATTTCAGAAATTGAAATTCATGAAATATATTTAATCATTCAGGAAAAAAAATTAAACAATTGTAAAAATAATTGCATGACGTGCTATACACTTATTTGACCACCTAGTTTAAGAAGTTAAAAGAGTATAGTGTTTTTTTTTTCGATCATAAGGCAAATTTTGATTTAGTGAATAAAGGATCTCTGGAAAATATGGAGAATATAAGAGAAAACAAAAAAATGCAGAGGACAGTTAAAAACCAATTCTGAATTGTTGCATGCGGTCATTATTATTCGCTATACTCGTAAATATACATTTCAAATTGAAGAAACATTCAGCTCATGGAGAAGTAATAGAAAAATAAAAAATTGGTTATTGGTCGATGACATAATAATATCTGCAAAAGGAAAAAAAACAAATGGAAGAGATAATGAATAAATTATAAAATAAAATAATAACTAATCACAGGAAAAAAATAATGGAAATGATAAGGTGATAACTGATAATGTGGGAAAAGTGATACAGTTTAAGTGTCTGGATTATTATTAAAAAAAATAACGGAGAATCGCAGTAGAAATATGCTATAATAGAAATTAAAAAAATCTACACAACTGGAGAAATTTACTTCTAAATTCTTCTGTATATTAGAGTAAATGAAAAAAAAAAAAAAACTGAAATTGGAAGAACATTCAAGTTTGAATTCAAAATAAGAACAAGTAAGAGAATTTCATAGCAATCTTGTAAAAGAAATAGCCAAGACAATTTAATTTAATTTAATTTTAATTTTAATTCATTTTATTTATTTTATTTGCAGCAAGGTAATGTAAAGAAAAGGACATTCATTTGAATTAACCCCTCTGCAGAAGAACTAGATGAAGGCACAGATAAAAATAACCAATGAAATGTCGATATTGTTATAAATAACATTTTATGTGAAACCTTGTGTATTTAGTGCTAAAAATTCGTACACTTCGTACCTTAAAGATTAAAAATGTTTTAAGACAAATATGAACAAAGTAATGAAAGACACCTTGGAAAGATTTAAAAAAGTGCAATTTCACTGGTGCATTATTTTAATTATATATTACAAACTACATCATCTTAAACGCTATGAATGAATTCTTGTGAATGGTAATTTTTACAAAATACAATGAAAATTTCCCTTTAGTTATTGTGAAAGAAATAAAGACTAGGTATAAGCTTTAATTACATAGGACTTAGAAGTACCTTCAGAACAATTGGTCAAGGAGTTCCTTCGAATTGTTTGAATTTGCATAATGAACTCTTTTACGACGAATCGAGAAATTGTGAATACCTCGTGGTTCAATAAATTACAATTCAGCTACAAATAACAGTAGTAATAATAATTATTACTGTAATAATTCTGAAACACAGTTAGTTTAAATAGGCAGTGGGTAAAAATAATTTTTAGAAAAGATTTTTTTGACATTTATTTAAAAATTATTCGTTGTACCCTTCTCTATTATTTAAATTGAACAGATACGTATAAATAAAATATATAACTTTTACAATTTTGAAGTTGTGACTCAAAATATCCTACATATTTCATTTTTATTACGTTTTATTCAAATCAGACTGTACTGAGTTATAAAAAATTGTAAAATTAAATTATTCCAGTTGTTGTTTCTTAGTACCTACCTATCTATTTAACATTTAATATTTTTTTGACTGTAGATGAATTTACACAATTTAGTTTTCGTCAGAAAATATATCAGTGATGTAGGCGAGAATGTTAAATGACCGTTGCATTTAAAATTTTATGAAATAATTGCAGAAACTATAATATATTCTATATCAATTTTTGTTACTAATTCTTATATAAAGAAGACCTAATATTATAATATTAAATTTTTTAAAACTAAATCTCAAAACAGTACGTCTTGTCAAATTAAATAAAGCAACTTGTGAATTTACAACATATCATAATTTATTGTACAAAAAATTACAGGAAATGGATTAAAAGGTTAAAAGTGTTATCTTCATCAAAAGAAGTATATTTATTTTCTACCGTTTATTTTGTTTTTGTGTATAAATTTTGGAGTTAATGTCGCTTTCTATGATACTCTCTTTCTATGTTACATTTTTAATTGAGTTTTAGTTCCTCTTGTACAACAAAAATACGTAAGTAAGTATACAAAAAATATTTAAGGCCTTCTAAGGCAAGTTTTCCGTTGTGGAAATTGAAAGCAAAATCTTCGTACAAAATGAGATCTAATTTTCAATTTTTTCAAGTTAGGGACATTTTTCCCAAAAACTTTTTCCAAGGAAGGACAATATCAGGGGAAAGAATTTTTTTGAATAGTCACAACTTTGATCAGCACAAGTTTTAGAGCAACAGTCGCAGCTAAAGTTAAAAACGGTATTGGTGTTGCTAAGTTTCTAAAAGAAAAGGACCGATTGTTCCTTTGTTTTGCTGTTTTTTATAATCACTTTATTTAATTACTACATCAAAACTCCTGAAAGTAAAATAAGTACTGACAATATTAAATAACCAACCCATTTAAAAAAATATCTAGAATATTGTAATCATTTTTTTAAAACTTGTAAACTCATTTACAAAGTATATGGTAATACAGGTACATTAAAAAAAATCAGCAAAGGCAACGAAGGACAACCGAAGCAATTAAATGAACGGAGTAAATTTAGAAATCTGCATATTCTAAAGTGTAAAGAAAACATATTTATAAATAATAACTGATTATTATATACTTCATCTTCAGGAGAAATAATTGGTTAAAAACTTACGGCATGCATTTTCCTAGCAGTGTCATGGATGGCAAGGATGTGAGTTATGTTGTATTTAGCTAGCTGGTTAGCATCTTTTGAATCCCTATAATTTCCCACGTAAAGGCCCGGTAACACCTGAAACAATAAATGCTTATTTATTTCTCTGTTCATGACTGGAATTACAATATGTGTATGATATTGTTGTAATATGCTACAAAACAGTTATAATTCAGAATTTTCTGCATTTATAACTAAACTTGAATGTTTTAAATTTAACTCATTTTTGGTGAGTTAAATTTCAAAAGTGTGCTTTGTGAGGCAGTTATTTAACGCCAATGCACTTTAGTTGCAGTAAAAGTATCAGTAAAAATGTACTTTACCTTAGAAGAACCAAAGAACGTGTTTCTTTGACCTATATCCCCAACGGCGTCACCGTTGCAGATAAAACCAAACATCTCTTGTAAGTACTCACTTTTCAAATCGAGAAAATAAAATCTGTCAACCGAAATGATTAATACGACAAATTCAAAATCCGTCGTTTTATAGATTCGTTTCAATAAAGGATAAAGAATGTCAAACGGAAAACTTTGTAAACAACCAACCGATCAAATTCCCTGCATTAAAAATGAAAATAACACTTTTTAGCAGTAAATTTTTGCTTGGTCGGAATATTTACGTTTTTATACATTCATCAGTTGCTTCTTTAGTCAATTTTTCAACTCATTGTCAATATCCATACTGAAAAAATGTAATTTCTGTAAAGAAAAATAAGTAAATAAATAAAATTTAACTTCATTTGATGCTTTCGTGTTGAATAATAATTTGAACATTTTTTCTTAAAAATATGAGGTGATAAAAAAGTTATTTATTTTAGTTTTCTATGTAATCTCATCTCTTTTTAATGCATTTAATAAGTACAGTGTTTGAATTCTTCTTGAACAAGAGGTTAATGATTTTGTTATCGTCTGAAAACCAACATCTTTTCCTTTTAAACTTTACAAAATTTTGAATATAAGTATAAAATGTCATTAAACTATATTGAAAATGGAGTATTATATTTATCCATCTCACGTGGTAACACAATAGAAGATTATTAACTAAAAGATTATTAATAAACAATGCAAATTGGTTTAATTCGTGCGAATTAGAGATATTAAATTGATAACTGTCGATGTTACTCTTGATTCAGAAAATCTCGATTCGCGTTTTTGAATCCCAACCCAAATAATGATTCGTGACCAGTAAAATAACAATTTGTCTGAATGTTAAAAATTTGCATTTTTTTTTTTTTTCATAAATTAAAACTGCATTTATTGTTGGAGTAACAGAACTGTAAAAACGTGGTAGCGTAACCATGGCACCATGACATTGTTATCGCGCACTTAAATCAAATTACCGTGTCATTATGGAAGAAAAATCCCCACAGGAGTGTGGAGTAAACGAATTGGTTCAAATAAAATGTTTTCAGCATGGGCAAAACAATCAGGTCAGGTAAGGTCGATGAAACGAATCCGTTCGATAAACTGACATCAATGTTTAATGCTAGCTCCCATGAGAATTTAACTAATTTGTAGTTTAAATAGCTGTTTAAACATTCGCTATTAGAAAATAAAATAAATGATGTGAAATGGGTTTTATTAGGCTGCAAACTCCAAGTAGCATCTGTTTGGATGTTTCCTCAACACTGAAAATCGAATCGAATCTTGGAATTGTGGACGTTCAATGCAATGTTTAATTCGCACCAAAACCGCATTTGCAGGGGTAGAAATTTATTTAATTTTAAGCGAACTCTTACTTTGTTAGAGCATTCTCATGGCGCCTCGCAACGGTCTGGTTCACTTGCATAAATAAATCTCTTCATGTAAATTTACTCATTTAAATCATGTTTTTGATTATCTTCATAACTCATATTTTGCATTTATGGAAATTTAGTTCTTTATTTTTCTCTATCCTTGCACCTCGTAATTTGATTTCAGTTCCTGAAACTCAATAAAAAAGTTTGTAAATGTATTTCACAGAATTTCCCCCTTGGTTCTCAGTATCTTAACAACGGATCTACATTATTTCGCTTTCAATTTAGAAATTACATTCGCAATATATGTCAAAGTAAATACAGAATTAAAGAAGCCTTAGCGCATTCTACGGAATATTCCAGTAAGGATAAACTCATTTCTCCCCTGTATCAACATAAACTGTATAAATACAACTTTTCATTGCGAGAGATTAAGTGGTTTGTAACATATTATATTATTTTTTCTACTTTGCATCTTTAATGACTTTATTAAAGCACTGAAAATAATGCTTTAATGAAGGCTATTATGNNAAAATACTGTATTACACTCGTTTTATAAGATGTTTTGTAGCACTTTAAACCCGCGCATGCGACAATATACCGTCTTATAAAACTTGTATAATAATATACTATTTTATCAACTTACTTAATGCTACAAAACAGATTGGAATTTTAAAATGAAATTTATACAATACTCTCTTCGTAAAAAGTTTTTTTTTTTTTTTTTTAATTAAAATATGGGTAATTACCAACAGAAACAACAAGCTGTATAGTTTCTTCAACTTTTTTTGCAAATTCTTTTTCTATTGTTGATAGTGCATTTAACTATTTATAATTTGCAGGATTAAACAAACAACTGAGGCTGAATAGTATTATAACATGAGATCAATAAGGTTCTCAGTCAGAGACGGCCATGGAAACATTTTTTATGTCTTTGATCGAACTGGAAAAAGTTAAAAGTTAAAGTTTTTTTTCGAACTGAAAAAAAACTGGAAATTGTTAAAAAAATAACAGCGTTTTTCACCAAAAATTTTTTGGTTTCTTGTTCTTTCGTAAACGGTGTTTCAACCCTGTTCATAATATTCGTCAGTTTATAGTTCTGTTTACAAGCCATAACCGACAAGGCAAATTAAAAGAGTAATCAAGTTCAGACGTATGCCGTTGTATCCATGTCTCTGATTGAAAAACTTTGCATTTATTTGAAATTTGCATTTATTTGCATTTATTTGAAATCTTCTCTTTAACATCGAGTTATTCAAATTTAATCAAAATCGACAATTTTCAAATGTTCAAAATTTAGAAATTCCCTTATGAAATTATAGTTTTTATCTGGAAATGACGTATGTGTTTTTTTGAACTTCTGTGAGGAAATATTTCTTTAGAATAACATTTTAATTCAAAATATCTGTTACCCCCATTTTCCGATTTCTCTCTCGTTCCTGCTGTCTACTTTTTTTTCAATAGAGAATAGTTGATAATGTCATTACTAAATGGCAGGTACAAATTCTTTTTCCTTAAGATGTATCTGTATTTGAGTTTCTTTTCAAATATTATTATAATTACTCTTATTGTCCATTAAAAAACGGCGGCATTTTATGTATTTTCATCAGAGCTACTTACAATGTAGTTTGCTTTTGCAATATCAACTTCTTAGTTTGTTACATCTACTCCACCTATTTCCCAATACACTCCTTGTAAATATTGATTTACCAGCAAAATTCTGAAATTTATCTTTTGTCGAAATTAATTACTATTCTATATAATCGATAAACAGTATCATAGAGCTTTCATTTCATTAATCAACGTGTTTTTGATGTTCTGAAGCTTGCGAAAGTGTAATTTGCTTTGTTGTCTGATGTTGTAATAGTTTAAAAAGAAAAATTGTTGTCTGAACTAATGTGCTTAATTACATCTGACAAAATGTATGTTGATGGTCCCCCTTTCCACTCTGAAGAAATGTTCTATGACAAGCGTCAACAAACGACTTCATGAAATACAATTTGAAAAGTTCTGAAACCTCAAATGTGATTTAGCAGCTTTCTTTATGAAACTCGGTATGTGTCGAGTAAATTTTTTTTATTCGCAATCTTTCATTTTACATGAAAATGCAAGACAATATGTAATCGGAAGTTTGTGTGTGTTCGTTAGGATAAAACCGCCATCATTGAACGTGTTGATAAACTGCTTTATTCTAACCCGGGTGATAGGATTGGTGAATTCCATGATAAAAGGCGAAGCGAAAAGAATTGTTAAAATTATCCTTGAATTTCCCACTGGCAAGTGTGGTGTCTAAAAAGGAACTTTATCAACAAAGGTTTGTTAATGCTTTTTCTTTCAACTTTGACAACAAATTTAATGAAAGTGTGTAATTTTAAAATTGCTTTCATCCACCGTGACTTGAGCGCTATCTGGAATGTCTGGACGCTATTACGTGGAATCTCAGGTGAATTATAAGGCATCAAGCCTTCTTCTTTCCTCTCTCTACTATATTTTTTGCCGAAATCGTTACATTTATTTCATGAATCCCTAGCCTTTGTCTAGAGCTCGCTTTATTTTCGGTGTTACGTTGTATCTAGCAGGTATAAAATCTAAAGAAAAAGTACATCTATTCTTTTCCAAGGAATTAAAGCTGTTACAGATATGAAAAAGTTTTAAACTCTAATCACTCTATTACGGTAAGCTGCATTTTAATTTAAAAATATTTTATTTAATTAAGAACCATGACAAAAATTTTAAAAAGTCAGAAATTTTGTTTTTCATATATCGAGAAATTATGAAATGTAGATCGCAAAAGGGTACAGTATATTACGTATTAGAGAGTTACTGCACGGCACATGATAAAACTCCGAAAACGATAAAGTTATACGATAGAATATCGTGTTCCGTTTTACCGACAATGGCGAATTTTAGTTACCGCAATAGACAAAAAGTCACAACCGGAACATGATAATTTTTCCGTATTGACTTCTGATATCTACATCGTGTTATTTGCAATGCCATGGAAGAAATTTTGAAAGTAGCTGCTTTTAACGTGATCTAGGCTTTGATGAAGTGCAAATGGCTTGTGTGTACACCATTTCAATCTAACTATCGAAAATGTTATTCAAAAATGTAAAAGGGTCGCGATTTTTCACTTAAAATCGTAAATTAATATTTGAACATTAAGCACTAACTTGAGCGGAATTATTTAGAATTCTTTAAATAACAAATCATTATTTTCAGAAAACTTTAAAAATACGTTAAGATTATTTCCCAAATAAAAATTTGCGTGTAAAATTGAAAAAGATATTTCTTGAAGAATAAATTATTTAAAAGAATGTTAATTTCAGTAAATAATTGCAGATTTTATGAAACGAATTTAGGAGCTTCAAAAAATATATCATTTATCTAAAAATAAAAAAATTTCGTACATTTTTCTTCTGTCAAAAAATATTCAAGTTGAAAGTGATGGTTTTTATGAAAATTGTGGGAATGTATTACTGGTTGCCTGATAACATTTTCGAATTTAATAATTGCGGATATTAATTGTTGGAAACTTGGTTATACAGTAGCACAGCAAATTGATAAATTAAAAACAGAGCGGAAATGAAAAACTCTGCAAATATTTAGTGGTGATGATAATTGAACACATGTGTCATTTTATGACTGATCAAGTGACAAGAAAAAAGCAAAGTACTTAAAACGATAATAAAACGTATATAAAAATCAGTGTAGTCTGCGTGACTTGACTGAAAAATGATGTGTAAATGACTTTTATGTGATGAAACACATGCAGATAGGACTTGCCTTGTTCATGCCATTCCCCATGTCTGCGGGGTGGCAGTCGTTTGCTTGGGCAGCGATCACATGTCTAAACGCGGCTCAACTGAACGCGGCGAGCATCCCCATCGTCTACTATGGCGGCGGCGCTCTGTCTACCCCGGACGGTCGATATAACACCACAAGGTGCCAGGTGGTATGCGAACTCCCCCGAAACATTCTATGGCACAAATTAACCTACCCTAACCATTATTATCACTGTACAATAATAGTTTTCTCGTCGATTTAATCATCTTTTATTTCGTAAAATTATTTAAAAGAAACTGTTGTGAAGGATACCGAGATTTCTGAAAAAGTGATGAAAGAAATTTCATTTTGAGCTCGTTGTCTGATTCCTTTATACCTCAGTTCCTACTCAACTACATAATTAATTTTTAACACGTAATAAAAGAGGTAAATGCAAACGGGCGTGCATCTATTTTGCAGCAGGTAGGTTTTATTTTAATAAGGCATACCAAGGTACCCACCTGCTGTAAATAAGTAATAGCTTATTAAAACCCCGGTATTAAGGTTTTCGGTCGATTAATTTTATTTTTCAAAAAAAAAACAAACGTGGGGAACAGTATTATATGTAAAACGACAGTCTTTTCCAAGCGGATGAAATTAAAATAAATCGTTATTGTCGCAGTCTTCATTGTTAGCATCGATTGCATTATATACCAGGAAGAGTCCTCATGGCGCCAGAAAAATATATTCTATATTTTTATTTCGGCATGTTGTAATCTGCCGTTAGCTGTCTGCATTAAAAGTTTTTCTGTAATTTTGTTTATTTACTGCTTACTTTTATGATATAAAATTTGAGGGAATGATAAACATATCTAGTAAAAATGTTAATAAAAGTTAATTTTTGGAAACTTGGATTTTATTTTGACAGAGGAGATAAAAAAAAATAAAGGAATACATACACCTTTGTATATTTGCAAATTAATTTTTTACATAAAATATTAAACAAATACAAATCGGATGTTCACTTTAATACAGTTGACCTTTTAATTCGAAAACGAAATCACATAATGAATTGTAGTAAATAAAAAAGGTTCGAATGGTGACATGATTAAGAATTATAAACATTAAACCACGTTGCTATTTTAACATATATCACAAATTATCATTTTCCTGTACACTGTTTAACACTGAGATAGATTAAGATAGATAAAGCAATAGTAACTACTTTAATCCTAAATTACGTCAGCAATCCAGGTAATATAATATTAATAAAAATGAAAAATGAGATCTGGATTACTGATAAATTTGAATTAATGTATATACTGTATTAAATTTAAACCTGAAAGTACGTCTATAATTTAATTTTTTAAGTTTGCACTTTGAGCCAATGCAATTTAATAATTTAATCAGTAAAATACTTCAGATAATTTTCATTAAATTGCCTACATATGCTTACTCTTGAACAAAAAGGTTGCTGCTTCAATACACTTCAATACAGTTACGAACAAATATTTTCACTCGTGTCCCATGAGTTCTTATTCTTACATGAGAAACATGGTTCATTTAGCTGCAAGTGATCACTTTACTGCGTAATAACGACAGATAAAACAGTAACATTTAAGAAAGTAAGTATCTGAGTTTAGTTCATATTTATTGTAAAAATAAGCAGGGTGCTTCGGATACACCGATATCTGTAGAATTATAATTAAATTCAGTGTGTCCAAAACAGTTTTCACTTAAGGTACGGTTTTTTGTACACAATATTTCTTTATAGAAGTCACATTATGACAAAAATAAAGCTAACCAGAAT
>QDEB01059346.1:837-14948 GCA_004193795.1 Asbolus verrucosus | reverse complement strand
TAATAAATTTAAAGAATATTTTTTACATAACCTCCAATCTAATGCAATAACAGATAGTGTTCTTATATGTCAAAAATAAACAATCCAAATCATTATGAATATACAGCGGCAACAAGACCAATTGCATTTGATTTACAGCTGCCTTTGACTATAAACATTAATAATGACCCTGTATAAACTGATGCAAATCTAAAACTTGTGATATTTTCTAAATTTAGTGAATAAAATCTTTTGTAATAATTTTAATTATACAAACCCTTCATTTAGTACATTTTAATTAAAAAAATACTAATTAAATAGCCCCCAGGATATTCGAACATATGTTTTTGACAACTGCCTGCCCTTTTTTACTTTTGTACAATTTTTACTTTTGTTAAATTCGGACATCTGTTAGGTTCACTGTGAAGTTATATCACTTGTATTAATTTTTACTTTAAGAGAAAAGCGTTAAAAAACATTTTTTTAATACAGTGCTTCAGTGTTACATTTTCATAAAAATCAATGAACTACAAAAAAAATATATTTAGGTATATTTATTTTTCATATCCAGCAATAAGATTTTATATATAAATCATTAACAATTCTTCTGATTGTTTTGTTATAGAATATGCGTAATAAAATAATTCTCCAAATTTCAAAATAGGTGAAGCAAATACTGCTATTATTCCTATACATTTCCGGGGCATGTATAATTTATAAATTTGTTTAAATTGACTGAATACAGAATGGTTCGTTAATTAAAATTTGATTCAATCGTTCATTGTTTATAAATAATTAACTGATTTAAGTGGATGTATCGGTGGATCATTAAACCAAAAAAGTATTTTGATTCCTGTTTTTCTAGATGTTCGACATATTTTATTTAGTTACATCTGCAAGAAAGGGTTACTTATTCAAAAAGAAAATAGGCTGAAAATTTTTCAAATAAATTACGTCGCTTCTGACGTTAAATTTAAAATAATATCGTGCAATTTCTTCTCCTCCACTGTATTTAATTTTATTTTATTTATTTATACTTTATTAGGAAAAAAACATTATTTAGCTATTTAAAGATTTTTGTGGAAATGCAGGTTGAGGCACATTAAATTTACAACTGAACTGAAATGAATGAACATCATTGGTAATAATTTAATTCCACCAGACTTCATTTAATATTTCCTTAATTTAGAGCTAATTACGGTAGTCATGCGCTATGTGATAATTAACTTTTAATGAGCATCCTCGTCAACATCATGTCGATATACAGTCATCTAAACAGTTCTGATAAATAATTTATAAAGTTTTGCCCTAGTTTTTTTTGTGTTTTCATGCAAATGGGAAAGTGAGTTATTGAAAACTATAAATTATAAATGAGTTTCCTGACCTTGGATTTGCATAATTACGTGTTATGCTAATAAAACAATTACTTGAGAACTTATAAATTTTAAACAGGCGGTCAAGAGGGCTCTAAATGCACCCTTCGTTACCTCTTCCAGGACCGTCCCTGCTTTATATTCTCCCATACGTTCCAGACAAACTTTTGAAGTACACGTACGCGGTCTTCCGCAGCTTGATGGGCGATCTCTGCGTATTTTCGCGGACGCGGACCACGAAGGACTACGCGTCTAGTCGCACCCCGAGTGGTAACTGGAGAGTGCGCTCCGGCAGACTGCGCGGAGCCACACCGGATCCAACGTGATCCGGGCGTGGACAAGAAAACAAACGGTTTAACCTTCAAGCGGTAAATCTTCCAGTACAGATTGAAAAAATTCCGGTTACCGGAAGTCATCCGGAGAGGTGTGGTGTTAGTTTTGCTCTTCGCGTTTGATACAATGTCGTGCTTATTGGAAAACTTCAGTCAATACCGATCGACAAGGGACCGGGATGTTACTTCCAGGAGTGAAACTTATTTCCACTGTTATGCAAGAGATGCAATTTCGTTCTAGCAGGAATCATTTCGGATTATGCGGATATTATACCGACACGTCTTCAGAGTGAAAATTTCACTGTCTAAGTAAATTGGATTTCTTGTTCTATTATTATTCAAGTGACATTTTATTCCGCTGTTGTACCAAGTATCCTATTGTACGATAAAAATCGAAGTAATATAAAATCCATAAATCAAACGGATAAAATGACATTACTTTTTATTTGAATAGAAGAAATTATATCTCTTTTAGCAATATATTTAACTTAACGTTAATATATTACGTAACCAACAATTATTCTTGTTCTAAAGCGACCTTTCACAAATTTACATATAATCACACATTAAGTATAAATACAAACGTGTAACCTTCCGATTAGTTCTTATCTTGTGGTATATATGGTACATGTGGGTATATGTTGGTCAGGCCTTTTATATTTCTTTCTGTGTTGAATTGTTGTTATTGACTTTTATTTAAAAAAAAAATCTGCTTGTAACAGTGTTTAATACATGTAACATATGTTTGAATATAATAACCGTGAGCTAAAAGTTTGTTGCAATTTAATTTATTTGATTTAAATTTGTTTTTGATACAGTAAACCGATTTGGATCAAATTTAGTTTGTAGACTTATTGCTAGAAATATAGTGCGTAAAGTTTAAAAGTTAAAATAATTTTTGAAATGTTTAATCCATTTTGAGTAAATTTAATTTGTAAACTAAAAATAAACATTATTTTTATGACTATAAAATAAATACTTAAATGGGGAAATAAATAGAATTTAGCGACAAATTGTGCTTAGTATGTGTTTTAAAGGTAATTAACATCAGTTTTATTTGAAATGAACTCTTTTTAATCGGTTCTTGCATGATCATTTTATAATAGGTACCATTGAGTGGACTTTTTTAATTGTAACACCCCTTATGTATTTCTGAATACAGCATTAATTACAATACAGTATTAATTTACATATAATTCAACTTCAGTTCCAAGCGATTCAAATTATATTCGTAGCAATTCCTTGAGGTTCACTTAAGTAAATGTTAAATAATATTATATTAAATACACAAACTTAATAAAAGCTTGTAAAAGTAAAGACGATTTTTTGTCGTTCATTTTAACAAAATTACGTGACGTCAACTCTTACTACCACAAAAACGTTTTCAAACACAAATAATATATCAACATTAATAATGGTAAAAAAGAGAGAAAACGCTAAAACTCAAAAACGAAATAATTTTTAAATATAGACCATATGAAATTTTTGGCCTTCACTGACTTCCTACTGAATTAATTAGAATTTGCGATGTGATGTAATTCAGTACAGTGTTTGAATTTGCGTTTTGTAATTAAAACGTTTGATTTTTGTTGCATGCACCCAAGAAAAATAATTTACATCCATTAAATTTAACAAATACAAATTTTGGTTCCGAAAATTTCTTAATTACTAAGTTCACCGTGTGAATGTAATTGGCGGAAATAAGTTATCGCATACAAAGTGACTACAAAGTGACTTCCGATGTTTCTTATTATTTTCATTTTTAATTCAAACTGGATTATTAAAAGAAATATTTATCTTATTATTACATAAAAATTTCAAAGAAAAGAACATTCCTGTAGTCTCATTAAAGAGTTAGTTTATTATTATTATTATTATTATGAATTAATATATTAGTAATAAAAAATTGAATTATTAAACTTAAAAATCACATTTTGCAATTATTAAATAATTGTTTAATAAATATGTTTTATCATGTGTGGAAGAGATTCAATTTCCACTGGTAAAAAATGTGTTAAGCAGTCCATTTTTAGCGCACGAGCATTAACGAGGAGCGCTATTGATCTTGTCCATGTCACTCGCTCGCTGATCCTCTAGAACATCACGTTGATTACGTGAGAACGCTTTGACCTATCGAGTTCAAACTTTGTGTATGGATTCTTTGTCAAATTCGTAGATCTAAGTTCGTTAATAGGCAATATAGCTCAAAGGGTTGTGAGGGGCGCATAGCCCCCTTCATTATTAATTAAGATAACACGATGAAATTTTGTCAGTTTGTCACAAANNGTTATTAGCTTTCAAAATTTCAAAAAAGTGCTGCCATCTGGGAGAGACTGACGGTTTTAAAACTGTCTATTCCTAGCGCAGATTTCTAATATGCCCCTTGCATTTAACCAACCAACAGAATAATACGACCCAAAGAGGATCGTTTACCTGCTCATGAGCTCCAGTATGGACCAGCACGTTAAACAAATTTGAAGTCTACTTAGCTGCAGTATGATTCATGGAATCTTTACCCGTAAACCCTCATAAACAAACCACTAATTATGATCGTCATATATCTCAGAAAATTCTTTAAATTGACGTAACGCTTACATAGAAGTTGTTTTTAGCGCGTGAGCATTAGCGAGGAGCGTTATTGATATTGTACATGTCACTCGTTCGCTCGCTGGTTCTCTAGGACATTACGTCGATAACGTGAAAACGTTTTGACCTATCGACTTCAAATTTTGTGCACGGATTCTTTGTCAAATTCATAGATCTGAGTTCGTTAATAGGCAATATAGCTCAAAGCGTAATTTAGCGCCTGAGTTATTAGCTTTCAAAATTTTAAGAACTGACTTAAAGCCTACATGGTGCCATCTAGCGGACTAGAGACTAGCGGATTTTTTAACTGCTCCAACCCTAGTGCAGGTTTCTAATCTGCTCCTTGCATTTTAAAATATAGGCAACCAAATAGTCACGACTTTGCTTTGCGTGTTACAAACTTGCCTATATAATTCGAATTGTCATTTCACATGAAAATGTGTGCAAAATGTGAGTGCGCTAATATTAGGTGCAAATTTTGCACTCAGATCAAATAAATTAAATCAATTTCAAAAATCTACACAAATCAAAAATCCACTGAGTTTAAAGATCCACAAGCTCCAACTTCCAGGCTTTTACATAAGTATTTCAAAACCTGATTCACACCAAATTTAGAAATAAATTCGAATTCAAATTGAAAAAAGAATATATTTTTTATTATGAATTATCAGAGAAACTGATTGCCTAAAAAATCTTCACAGGAATTTGAAAGAAATAATTCATTTATGAAATAATTGTTTTTAATCATTTATTTTATTACCTGAATTAATGTGAACGTAACTACAAAAGCGTAAATAATTTAGAAGTTAACGTTTCCAGTGAGTTTAAACGAATAAAATGTTATCAAAAAGCTACTAAATTCAATAATGAATAAATTAAAACTAAAATAATGTTACGCTGGAAGTGTTGATATAAAGGCACGAGAGATCACCACTTGCACTTTTAGAGAAGGTAAGAGATAAAAACACTTTATTTCTCATCAGATAATTTTTTTAATGTATTATTTCTGAACTAAATATAATTTATTTAATTTTACAACCAAGAAGGATTTTCTATACTTTTTTTAATTAAATGTAAAATATTTTGACATCGTAATATTCTCAGAGAAATAAATGTTAAATTCATTCACAATATAGCATTCAAATTCGACGAAAAGCTGAACTTAATAAGTACCAAAGTAAAATTATTATGTTATAGGTCTTAAGGCTCTTATTTAACAAATTTATGCAATACAAAGTTCTGAGCACAAAGTTGTTTAGGAACAATTTATGTAGCATTTATGAGGGAAACAACAAAATTAAGGATGGCAAGTCATAAATAAATAATAATTAACCTATACGGTGTCTGCTTTGAATCTTAAAAGCTCTTGCTTACTGAGTGTTACTTTCACAAAAGAGTGTGTCGCATTCTTTCTCATAATATACATAATTTTTTAGAACTTTATCGTATAAGTTTTCTGAAACTTAAAAAGTAGAAAAGAAAGCTGAATGAATCACAACGAAATTTTATGTACAAGATATGTTAGTACTAAGAATGAGAATGGTTACATCATCTTTCTAACATATTTTTTTTTGTGGCTTTTTCTATTTTTACTACTTTTTCTACGATATCTTGAGAATTATTCGACAACTGTACCATATAGGGAAAGTATTGTGTAAATATAATTACAGTTTTTTTTAATTAAGGAACTTTCTAATAATTAGAGTCTGAAAAAAGCTTTCCTAATATTAGCTCATTTTAAACAAAACTTCGTCAAAGTTGATTGATGAGACACTTGAATGAATTTAATTGTTTCTTTTTATTGTCTGGTCTAAAAGAACGGAGAAGTTTTTTAAAATCGCTGCAGCTAATGTCTTTTTGATACGTTTGCGTTATCTGTAACGCTGTCTACTTATGAAGATGAATATTCTGAATAAATCTCCTCTTCTTAATAACTACAATGCTTAAAAAAAATCTATCAGCTTTATATGAGGATGACATAAGAATTATTAAACAAAACTACAAAAACTAATATTACACAACCATTCAGTGCAAATGTATTTACAATTTGAGCAAAAAAATTGTTCAAAAATATATTACATTGAAAGTTCCGCAACGGATTCTGTTAAATTTATTTCCATTTTAGATGTGTCCATATCAGGCTTAAAACTTGTTTAGTCAAAGAGAAACAGGAATTGTTTAATTTAAAAACTTGTTTAGAATTATTGTTGACCACGTTTCGTATTTCTACATATATATTTTTTTTTTATAATAATCTTGTTCGACATTGTCAGTTGCAAGATATAAAACATTTTCCCCAGCCGTAGGGAAGGATGAATTATTATAACTCTTTATGATGGTACACAGGCAGACATCGAGATTTTTATCTATATAGATGAAAAAGTCACATTTAAAAAAACACGTGTAAAAACACAGCGAAATGATAACAAAAATTTATAGGACGTTCCAACGTTTGACTCATTTATTTTATTAATTATTTTTTTGAAAAAAATTTCAATCTCAATATCGTGCTCTGTGAACATGTTTACGCTACAATTATTTTTTCAGAGTTTATTTAATGAACATTATTCAGCCATTTAATTTTCAATGGATTCGACGTTTTATTATGTTGCTAGCAACTCAGAGATGGTATGTATCACAGTTTCCGATCTCAGTTTTCTTACCTTTTATGTTGGAAAATCTAAAATAATAAAGAAAATGGCTTTACTGAGAACTTCGTTTTCCTTTAGTTCTCGGAGTTGCAGTGATTCTAAACTGACTCGACTACTGTAAAATAACAATATGCATCTCTGTACCGTTCTCATTTCCATTAAATTGCTTCCAACATCTCATATCAGTTGTTATTTCAGGAAAATGGAAAGAATTGGATTGTCTGAGTGTTGGTAAACATCATGACGGTATATACTAATTTTCTATGAAAACAAATTTATTTCTCTGGTTTAATGACAAACAATCACGTTCAGCTTCCAGTGCAGTTGAATATGGAATTTAGAACATTTTTAAATAGATTAAAAAGACCATAAATAATATTAATATATATTTTCTATGATTACTTTTGCGACTTGTCTACAGTATAATCGTGGATCAATTTGATTATTGCTCAATCCACTTAAAATCAACAATCTTTCAATATTGTGAGTGCTCAGGTGGTTGTTATCCATAGCGATCTTTTTGGAAATGGGAGCCCCTCATCTTTTATTTTTTAGTGCAAATAAAACTCCACTTTTCTCAGACTTAACATTGTGAACTGGACTGGGGTATGCTCTGACAGATGAATTGTAATAAATTGTAATAAAATTTAAAACATTCTTAATACATCATTTAAAATATAATATAACCCATTTGCACAAATATTTTGGCATGGTTGCGTTTCTATAGTTTATACTCCATGTAAGGTAAATGTTGACAAGAGCTGAAGGATGATTATAAAAGTTCAACAATACTTTCTAGTCGTTTTGTTCTTGTTATTTTTTTTTTCAGTAATAAGTCTTTTCGACCCAATTTATATTTTATCATCAAAAAATCTTGTTTACGTGTTTATATTTCAAAGGAATAATTATTTATCTTTATACTTTTTTTGACTCAACCAATGAGAAAGTTTAAACGGTGTTTGCCATTGTATCCATGTACTGGTGAAAACATAATTTAAAGTATGACAATTCTTATTTTTCACTTCCAATGTTCGCATAATTCTAGTTCAATACCATCCCTATTAGAGTGTGCGCAAAAATAAATTTATTTCCCTGGCAATGTCTGTAAATATAATTTAGTGTTTCTTCTAGAGACTCTATCTAGAGATTTCAAGACGAAGTATATATTTTTAGCGCACGCCCATTAGCGAGGAGCGCTTTTGTTCTTTCCCACAGCGCTTGCTCACTCCCTCGTTCGCTAGTCCTGTAGGACATCATGTCAATAATTTAAGAACTCTTTGACCCTTTGACCTATCGAATTCAAATTTTGTGTGTGGATTTTTCGACAGATTCTTAGATCTAAGTTCGTTAATGGGTAATGTAGCTCAAAAAGTTGTGGGGGATGCACACCCCTCCCTCCGTTATTAATTAAGATAACGCGATCAAATTTAGTCTGTTTGTCACTAACATCTATGGAAGTAAACAAAAAAAATAATCAAAATCCGTTGCTTAGCCCACGCGTTTTTAGCTTTCAAATTTCTAAAATAAAAATCGACTTTTCTCGTAAATGATTTAAGATATCGAAATGCCACTCACACACATTCCTTATTTCAATCTAGACGGACAATATAACATATGGATATTGCATCGTGATGGGGTGTGCAACCCTTAACCCTTGTAATATAATATAATTCATGAAAAAGTCTTCAAAAATTACAGATTTGTCGTATAAATCGAATACAAACTACATGAAAAAGAAAATTTGACTTTAGATCATTCGCGCATGCGTAATTGACCATCGAAAATCTCCATTGAACAAACCTGATTTGTTCGAAAATGGTGTGAAATATCGCGTCGCCTTAGTATTAATTTAGTATACAGATTCTCGTTCTGTCAAGCCATTTTAGGCTTTGGTGTTGCGATGCGTGTTTGATACACAGGCCGAACTGCAGAAACAGACAACCTGACATATTCTAGAGTTACTTTAATACAAGTGCACCTCTGTAATTTAGCAGGGAGGTGCTTTTAATACGTTTAATACGTTTAAAATATGTTTAAAATATCTCTCGTCCGTCTCCTTCGTTGCAACTTCCTAATCGCATATTTTTTTAAATGCGAATCTTGGAAATTTAATTATTTTATGGAGTATCATATTAAGGACACCAGTCTTAATAACTAATTTTTATTAAACTGGTTCTAATGCTTTGTTGATGCATTAATAAAGGAGCTCAT
This sequence comes from Asbolus verrucosus, assembly GCA_004193795.1. NCBI lineage: Eukaryota > Metazoa > Arthropoda > Insecta > Coleoptera > Tenebrionidae > Asbolus > Asbolus verrucosus. The sequence continues at coordinate 5,816 of QDEB01059346.1, read as the reverse complement.
AAGTAGTTCTTTTTATCTTTTTTTTTCTTAATTATTACACTGTAGATATCGTCATATTTGTAAACGATATCAAGTTTTATTAGACTGTTGCATTCTTAATAATTTTAACAGCTTTGAAATATTAAGATCAATTACGACTATGTAGATAAAATCTTCATGATTTTTTCTAACTGTTGTTTAATTATGTACATTTTTTTATAAAAAGAGTACTGATTATTCTTCTATTCCATATTAATTTGTTGGGTTATAAATTTTTGGGATCATTAAACTTTTATCTCTCTGCATGAATAATAATAAATAACTAATTATTAAAACGCTAACTATTAAAAGTTATACTCCTTCCTAATATTTGTTCCTTTGCACTATTAAAGTTAATTTTATGTAAAATTATTTATGCAATAAGGACTCACTATTTTTTTTAATTCATTAAATCTAGTGTTAAATTTAGTTATTTATGAGAGCTTGGTGATGAATTAAGAATTCACATAAAGTACATTATTATGCCAAGGTCACTTCTTGGAATCATACGAACAACTGTCTGATGTTTGAAAAGGTTCGAAGCCTGCGTTCATTCAAAGACCAACCTTACAATTTAAATGACAATTAAGACCAACAAAGAAAGGAGCAGATGTGAATATTTTATTTGTCTATTTGCATTTTTTATTACAGATTTATTTGATTAAAAGAGTTTGATTAAAATTGGTATGCAGACTGACAATAGGAAAGTCTGTTTTCTTTCACACGAAAGTGTGCGCTAATACTAGGTGCACCTACATTAAAAATGTTGACACGCTCAAATGATTCACAGTCTCCAACTTCCAAGCTTTTAAATTAGAAGGGTGCAATGCACGCTTGAATAATAACGTGATATCTTTGGTTTTCGATGATTTTCGGTAGAATTAATTTTCTCTAACAACTTCTTATTTAATCAACTGGATGTGTCAATTTCAAATTCGCTTATTTTTGACACATTTATATGCATTACATCACTCACGAATAACCCTCTTATCACTAGTAAGCCAGTAACCCAAAGAAAAATTGGTATGCCAAGTTTGGAGGCCATATCAATTTCTTATTCAGTAATGCCTCGAAATAGAAGTATAGCGTCATCAATAACAACGTGAACTCCTTGTATAACGCCACCAGCAGAAATGTAATTCACAAAAAAAGATTCGTAACGAATTAAGAAGCTCGCTGTAACAAAACATAGCTAATCAAAGGAAGATATATTGTGTTTTGGCCACATAAAGTCGACGTTAAGGTAGTCTAGTCTGTAATCGTGGCTTGACACGTGTTTTGGGTAGACAAAGCCGCTGTCAGTGGGAGCGATGATAAACAGTTTATACCAGACGGTGGTTTATTTAACGAATCACGCGTCAAATTCTGTGTAGGGTTAATCGCTGTAGTTTATAGCTACTATTTATTTAATTTTTTCCCGTTTCCTTCTCCCTTTCCTTTCGCGAACAATACAGAGAATTTAAATTGTAACAAAGACGACCGAAACGCGAACGCTATCGAGATAATGGATAAATTACTGAGAAAAGATATCAATAGTTTATTCATTCCAGATTGTGTTCATACTGAATAAAAAATTGCCAAGCCGGAACAATCCGCTGTCGCCTCAGTGTCTCAATTAGCATTAATTATTTATTAACGATTTGTATAACTGCCTACATTTTCACATCATTTGGCACAGGGAACCCAATCTTTTTTGGATCTATATGTAAAGAGGCTGCATCAATACGTAGTAGCTAATCTGGGACATACTACAGTTGAACCGGCAACACGAAATTTTATTTAATTTGAATTTTTCGTGATATTTTTCTTCCTTAATTTAGGAAAATGTTTGTAAGCTATGGTTCTTCCTTGATGTAACTTCCAAAGATTGCTTTTCGTTTTCGGAATAACATATCTATTATAAAACATTAAACCATAATTGATTCATATTTCACTTCATATTTTAAAACATTTTAAAATTTCGGAAATATTAATGAATATAATGATGTAGACGAAAGTATCATTAAGATGATCGCCTCGTTATTTAAAATCATCCAAGGAAATAAACTTTAAGGTAAAATTTTTCTCCGAAGTATCAGTAAAATGCCATGACTTTGTGCAGCATGAATGAGTTTTATGTTTTATGAACGTTTCATACTTCGTCAGTAATTTCTTCTTAGTTAATAGGTATTTAATAGGTGGAAGCGGTAGGTCTAATGTTATTAAAAAGAACTAACAGTGTTTCTTAATTTTCAATATCCTAATAAATGTTAATTTCATTTTTTTAGCATTAACCTTTGTCAAAAGTCCAAAGTGTAAAGAATCGCTTTTAGGAACTCAAATTAATATAATAATCACATTATTTATTTAGGAAGCTATTTCTTTACAGCTATGTATCTTGAAGTAAAACTTTTCATAGGTGGACGTAATTACATGTCTTATCAAAAAACTTTGACAAAAATTTTAATGACATTAATATGCTAAGCTAGCGTAAATAAAAAAAAATTAAGAAAGGCAAAAAAGGAATAACGATAATTTAATGAACATTTGTCAAAGCTAATCAAAGACCAATCATATTCGGCCTGTTGGTTTCCATATGAATGTTTTATTTTTCATATAAAACTAAATGCGCTATTTCGTACAGAATTAAGTGCACTGGACGTAACACGAATGCGTTAAAATTAAATGCAGATTCTGCACCCATATTTACCATTAACTTCAGAAATATGCTAACTTCAATGTTTGCTAGTTCAAAAATCCACTGACTTCACGGATTCACACGCTTCGATTTCCAGCTTTTTAAATTTAAAAAAATGCTTAAAATGAAGAAGCCGTGGTAAACTAGTTTTGAACGATGAAATAGTTGTCTGCAAAACTTTCAAACTTTGAAAAAAGAAAAAAATGTTGTGGCAGCACGCATGGCACAAAAGAATAACATACTCAGTGGTGGTGTTAGTTTGAACACAAGTGTTGTACAACAAGAATTTAAATCAACCCATGGACCAAAATCTAGTTAATAGCCCTAAATGTCATTGCTGAAGAAGAAAAATTTTTGATATTCTGGATGAGAAATTCTTTGTTTGAATGAATATTAATCTCATTAAAATTGTAACCTTCAAAACTGATTTCGAAAAGTGAATATGGTCAATATGAAGTCTAATATGTCTTTCACTGATGAGTGGCAGAAATGTAAAAATAGAGAAAGATAGAGCTACATAGGTTACTAAAAAACAATAAGACAGCCATAATTACGCAACATGATCCTTGGAATGAGCAATAGAATCAGAACGCTAAACTTCACTTCGTGTTGAAATATGTGGTTTAAGTAGCAATAGTCTTTCAGAAAATGAACTGACATATTCAAGCATTTCGGAACGCTTACGTTCACAGAATGAAATTATTGAAGACATGAAGTTCATAGTCAGAAACCAACCGAAATGTTTTTGAAACAGAGAAAAATGTGTTTCAGAAATTTTAAGAAAGCAAACAAATATTTATGTAATGAATAAAGTTCCTACAACTTAAATTATTTTTCTTGGATACTGACAATTCGACATAGTGAGATTCGATTTTATTTTTATTCACTTCTTATTTGAATTCCGCAACAAGATAACGATTAAGCAAAAAGGTTTTGTAAAACAGCAAATAACCTTTTGTTGATGAAATGTATGTTTGTGACGCGTTTACCTTCGTTTTATTGACGAAACCATGTTTACCGAGATTGTTTCGTCGATGTCGCCGTAGGGGCTTGTAGTTCCAGGGTTAAAGAGACGATGCTGGCGGCTCGTTGCGTAACTAATTAAGAATAATTGCGGATATAGGATATTATCCTGTCCAAATAACTCAGAGAAATATAGCCGGTCCCCCGAATATATTACCATTTTAACAGATATAGTGTAGACACATGATCGATAAGTGGCTTTCCAGTAAAGTGGATGTTCATAGAATCAGACAGGTGGATGAGATGAAAGGAAAGGGTGAAGCAGGTCTCCTCAGCTGCGTTCTCACCGCAATGTAATGAAACGGTAAATTACTTTACCGCCAACACATGATGCTTTTTGAAACGGACCAGGAAAACCGAACAGATGTGCAAGCTCAACGTAGTTACACTGGTCAAACCATTCAGGTGAAAACAGCAAAATTAGAAAAGCTCCGTGAAAATAACACCTTTCGTATTTTCAGATGTGCGAACACGTGAGGCTGAAAGTGGCTTCCAGATAATTCTGTAATTAGATATGGTTGTCTGGATCTTTTTAAGGGACGAGATAAATCAGGCTTGAAAATCAATCGTTTCGTGTGAGGGTCATCCGAAACATATTTCACAGAAATATCTCAACAAATTGATGGCGGCTACATCGAAATTTATTTTATCGGTTGTAGCGCATTTATCAAGAGCCAAGCTCATGGCTTTTTGGTCTCGAATTGACCCAACTGTTATTCTTTTCGAATTTATATTTTTATATCCACTGCTATTTTGAAGGGGTGGAATAATTTTTGAAGACGTCCGTTATATTGATTGAAGTTATTAATCGCAAGTACCCATATTCCAGACTCAAGAGTTCCTTTTATTGAAAGGTTGTATGTTACAAGTGGCGGTAATTCTAACTTGCTTTAAATATCGTCAAAGAGGAGAAAAGAACAGTAGAAAGGACTTGGATCAACAGTGAGATAAAATACAATATCAACAACTTTGGACAAACTTTCGAACACAGGAGGGTTAGAAAAAAACACTAGTTAAATGTCGAATGCTTAAAAATAATCAAACGTAAAAGAAAAGTTTGAGAATTGTAAGATTGGTTTGTTCAAGTGGCTCAACGAAGATAAGTAACTTGTTCAATAAAATCTTTTAATATGAAAAAAATCTGCTTGAATGTAATCCAGTCGAATTTACGCCTTCTTTTTATCACTTAAAAGGTTACGAAACTTCACTTTTCGATAGATTTTTATAACAGCAGCAATTACCAGTTGTTTTATAATGAGCA